>PVJH01033878.1:0-21145 GCA_004026705.1 Nesogale talazaci | reverse complement strand
GCATCCAAATAGCACTGGCGAGACCTACAACTTTCTTCTAGTTCTTTAATGCTCCCCTCCACCCCCACCCCCTGCCATCATGACCCCAGGTCTGCCTTACAAGACAGCGTTGGTTATTCCCAGAATTCATAGGTCCGACTGATGTTGCCAGCTCACGGAGACCCTAACCAAGTACAGCAGAACGGAGCACCGCCCCGTCCTCACGTCTGTCTTGCCGGGAGGCTTCCTCTTTCTCTCTGCCGCTCTGCTTTACCAAATGTGATGTCCTTCAGGGTCTGGTCCTTCCTGATAGTGTGTCCAAAGTACGTGAGACAAGATCTCCCCACCCTTCCTTCTGAGGAGCATTCTGGCTGTACGGCTTCCAAGCCAGATTTGCTTCCTCTTTTGGCAGTGCATGGTATGTATGTTCAATATTCTTCACTCCAATTCAAATGCATCCATCCTCCTTCCATCTTCCTTATTCGGTGTCCAGATGGGGTGACTGCAAGTACTGTGGCTCATCTCTGGCACACCTCAGTCCTTAAAAGTGCCCATGGGATTGGCAGCTTTACTCAGCCTGCTGCTCTTCCAGTCTGTCTGTGTTCCAGGGTCATCAACCTGCTTTAGCAATGTGAAGATTCCAGTTTGGTTATGCTTCCATCTCCCTGCTATTGGTGTGAACAGTGCTGTGAGGAACGTGGGCGTGTGCATATCTGCCCAGCTTTGCTCTGTGATTCTTTAGTAGAGGGAGTGCTGAGTCAGATGGTATTTCCACTCCTTTGAGGAAGCCCCATACCATGTTCCAGACTGGCAGTGTGCCAGCAGTGTGTTGTGAGGACTCTGACCTCCCCACACCTTGCCTAGCACTTGCTCTTTCCAGTTTTGAACAAGAGGTGGTATCACATCATCGTTTTGACTTGCGTCTCTTGGACGCCTAGTGATGCCCGGCACTTCATTTGTTGGCCACCTGGATGTCTTCTTGGTCCTCCGCCCATTGAGAAATTACATTACTTGCTTTCTTCTTATCTTGCTGAGATGTTGCAGTTTTCTATGAATTTCATTTCTGTCCCGTTGCTTTAGGTAGTGTTAGATCACCTTCCACAGTGTGTGCATGTATGTCTACAGCTTTTAGAGATCAGTCTCTTACCTGATGTTATCATTGCCACTCCCTCCCAATTGTTCCTGTCTGGGTGTGCTCTTTTTACTTTTGACATACATATTCTATTTTTAGGAGGTTTCACTTAGTATATGGATATGAATTGCTTAATTCTTTTGCAAATGGAAACCTGATTTTGCCAGCACCATTTGTTGAAGAGACTATCTTTCCCTCCACCTCATGTATTTTAGACTTCTGTCAAAAACCTGAAGATGGTTGAATTTCTGAGTCTTCTATTCTGTTCCATTGATTTATGTCCCTATCATTGTACCAAAAAAAAAATCTTTTTCAGAGCTTTTTGTTAGCATTCAAGCATCCAATAATCTTTTTTTTTTTGTTTTGGCCATCACTGCTCTCCGGCGGTGGGAGTAGGAGGCCCAGCCTCCCTGCTGGAATTGAACCTCCGTCCCAGTGGGCCGCAGTCCTGTGCACAACCACTACGCCACCGGGGCTCAGCCCCCAATAATCTTTTATTCTTTTAGATTTTTTTTTTTATTGGGCATCACTGCTCTCCGGTGGTGGGAGTAGGAGGCCCAGCCTCCCTGCTGGAATTGAACCTCTGTCCCAGTGGGCCGCAGTCCCACGCACAGCCACTACGCCACCGGGGCTCAGCCCAATATTTAATCTTTTAAGTGGCTATTGTAAATGTTTTATTAATTTCCTTTTCAGAGCTCTTTGTTGGTATACAAAAATCCAATAGAATTTTGCATGCTGACGTTATACCCCAACATGTAGCTGAAATATTTCACTTATTTCCCAGAATTTTTGTTGAGTCTTTGGCGTTTTCTACGTGTGGCATATCACCTGCTAATTAAGAGTTTTACTTCTTGGCAAAGTTCAATGCCTTTTTTGTGGCAAAGAGCTCTGGCTAAGACTCCCAGTCCAATACTGTGTGATAGTGGTGACAAAGGCCATCCTATCTGCCTCCCAGTCACAAGGGGAATGCTTTCAGTTTCTCTTTATTATAGAACACATTAGCTGTGTTTTATGCCCTCCATTATGTTCAGGAATTTCCCTTGGAGTCCTATTTTGTTGAATGCTTTCTACCAGGAATGGGTGGACTTCCTCAAATGTCTTTTCTGCATCAATTGAGGATTGTGTAGTTCTCTTCCTTTATTTACATGGTGGCTTCCATTATCTAGTGTCGAACTACATTCTGATGTTTGTTTATAATAAAGGTTACTGTGATTACGTAGCAGTATATTTGACTCATCCTGCAGTTTAAGGGCAGTTTTACTTTCAAAGGTTATCGATACTTCCACCCCTATAAACAAGGTAAGACAGGGGCCCCATTTTATTGGAGAAACTGGCTTATAGGGTATAAGTAAATGCAGGAACGTTCGGTTCCTAACTTTAAGGCCTCCTTCCTACCTGGTGAAGGCAGATGCCCGGCCAGCCTTCACTGAGGGAGTGTAGGTGTGAGGGCATGGTGGCAGAGCCCCTGAACCGTCACAGCTGAAGGTGCTGGCTTCACGGGCTGTTGGATGAGGTGTCATCCCCCCATTTAAGCAGATACAAACCTGAGCCAGGGAAGCCCAGGACAGGGATTCTGTCAGGTCACATTGGTTCAGGTGGTGCAGCCCGTGGGCGCAGCTTGTCCTCTGGTCATTCCCTCAGGGCCCAGCACTCGGGCTGCCGGGGTCAGCCCAGAAGCTTCTCAGCAGCCAGAGAGAACAGCCAGGTCCACCGTGGGCCCAAGGTAAGGAAGCCCTGCCTCTGGGGCAAGGTCTACAGTGCAGGGGGAGGTGGTTTCTGCCCCCAAGATGACCCAGTGCTCCTTGTTCTGCTCAGTCCTGTCGAAAAGCAGTTCTCTCGCTTCCCTCCTCCAAGCGTCCTGCCTATGGAAGGAGGGGCCAGCCTGCATGATCAGTTACCCCCTATCTCCTTTTCAGCCTACCGAGAGCAGGACTTCACGTGCTCCCCTGCCCGCTGCCAGCCTCCTGCTCCTCAGGCTGTCCAGCTCTGGCTACAGGGGCCTGTCTATGGTGACTGGGCCCAGGGCCTACCCTTATGGACAACACCCAGCAGATCCCCAACAGGACCAGGTGGAGGCCGCAGCTTTGAGAGAACCCTCAACGGCCCTGGGAAGGCCCATCAGAGCCGCAGGTGAGGGCTGCAGGGAAGGGGGTTAGGGAGTGAGAAGGGGCATGAGAATAAGGTGAGGGCGGGAGTGGGCAGGCTGGAGTCAGCGGTGGTGTGACCCCTTCCTGCTCCTGAGTCTCAGGGCACATGCCGGGCCCCACCCACAGAACGACTTTGCCTCCCTGGCACCTGGATGCGCTGCTTCGCCGGTTCCAGGGCTCCCAGCAGGCCAGGTGCCTGGCAGCCGCATGGCAGTACTGGGTAGAGGCTCACAGGACAGAGCAGCTGGCACAGGCCCTGGTGAGTGGGGGCACCGCAGCCCAAAGAACTCAAGGCCCAGCAACTCTCCTCCCAGTTCTGGCCATTTCTTGAACTCAGCCTAGAATATTGTTCAAGAATGGCCAACAGGCCCAAGTCTGCGTTCTGGGGCCAGCCTGTGAATCTGCATTGTGAACCTGTGCCTCAGGGATGGCCCCGCCTTTGCTCGGAGGGGCAGCCTGGGGACGGGGGCCATGGTATGCCCAGCCCCAGGCTTTGTCCCTGTCCTCACAGCTCAGGCGCAGACACCTGAGCTGGGCCTGGGACACATGGCGGCGGCGGGTCCTGCAGCTGTGGGTGGTGCTGCGCTTCCTGCACCAGGAAGACACCGACCTTCTTTCCCAGGTACCAACCCTGCAGTCCCACCCCAGCTCTCCCTGCCCACACCGGGTCCTGTTGCCCAGTCAATGACTACTGAGCCCTAATGGATGGATGGGGTCTTGACTGCCCACAGGGCTTCCTTCTTAGGGAAGCAGACCGTATCTTCTTCCACCAAGCAGCTCCTGACCTTGGGTTAATCACTGAGCCACCTGGACTCCACTCCCCAGGGACCCTTCATTGCAGGGTAGCCAAGGAGAGGGTATCTGCCAGGCTGTGGAACAGAGCTTGGTAACAAGGCCTGCCTGTGCCCACAGTGCCAGATTATACTTGTCCTTGTAGGGTACCCTCCCTCATCTGCCACCCCTCCTCCATGCCCAGTTCCCCAAGCAGCCACCACGTCAAACCTATTTTGAGACTGTGGTTTGGCCTGGGGGAGGGGTCTCTGTCACCAGGGAATCTGCTGGCCAGGCCATAGCAGTGACCTTTGCACAGACTTGGGGGGGAGGCCCACAGCAGCAACAAACAGCTCCCATTCTTGCGGCACACCCCCCCCCCCCCCAGGCCTTTGATAGGTGGCACCGGCGCCTGGCAGCCAGGGGCTGGGGAAGCGGAGCCCACAGCAGCCTGGAATCCTAGCCAAGCAGGGCCCTGGGGTCCCAGGAACATGCGGAAGATGCTAGGGCCCACGGCCTGCAGACGGGTGGAGGAGGGACCCAGCTGCAGCTGTGACTTGTTCCCACCAAGGGAAAGCTGAAGCCTGTTGGACTTCCTGAGGGGAAGGGCCCAGGCCCACCCATGCGGCCAGTGCCAGTGGAATGCTCCTTTCACAGCCTGGGGACTGGGCACTGAGGGACAATAAAAATGTATCCTAGTGGTCTCTCTGCTCGCTCTCTCCTGAGGTTGCCCCACCCCCTCCTCTGCCCACCTTGATTTGCCCTTGCCTTGACAGGAGCAGGACACCCCTCAACGGGGGAGAGGTGTGGTGCCGCAGGGACTCTGAGCCCCAGGGTGACGACCCCTTTATCCCCAGAGACACGTGAGCCACCAAATGAACGACAAGTGTTTGCAAAAGCAGCACTGTACCCAAGTAGAAAAACCAGCATGGCTTTCAGATGGGAGCAAGCTGGAGGAGGTTGCCTGTCAGGCGGTTTCAGCTGCAGGCCTGTCCAGGGGCCCGGCCCCAAGGCCAGCCGAGGAGGAAGGCAGGCAGTGGTTTGCACCTTTAGTTAACAGGGGGCAGGGCCCGGCTCTTCTGCAGACAGGAGCCCATGACCAAAGCCACCCATCCTGCACAGGCCTGGAGGGTTGGTCCTTCTGGAGTACTGGCCTGGCTTTGAGGGTCAGAGAGAACAGTGGGTCCCCACAGCGCAGCCCCAGGCTGGGGGGCTGACTCAGTCTAGCTGCCACCATCATGTAGGGTGGGGGTCAGGGCTTGGAGAGGATGAAGGGAGGGCTCCAGGAGAATTGGGGCCCAGAGGCCGGGAGGACTCTGGATGGCAGGGGACAGGGCCACCTGGCGAGGTTTCATTCTGGAGCAGCTCAAATGTGTCCTCCACCACCTGCCACAGGCAGTTGTCCAGCGGGAACTCGTTGTCCACCAGGTTGACCAGGAAGTAGTTGTCATGGATGTGCTGGATGACCGCGCGGGACGGGGAGCCCTCCTCGTACAGCTTGCCCCAGCGCTCGATCCACAGGGCAAAGGCCTCGTCCTGCACCCGGCGAGGCCTGTCAGGGTCCCGCCTGCCGGGGCTCCCACCCCCCCAACCCCCACCCCTAGGACGAGAACAGGGCTGCCCCCTGTCCCCGCCCCCACCGCCAAACAAACGGGGCAGCACCACACTGGTGAACTCCCCCTGGTCCCAGGGCGGGCAGAGCAGCTGCTCCCAGCCCCTTTACCTTCCAGAACATGAAGCTGACGGGGTCCACCACCGTGGGCTGGATGATCTCCCGCCCCGGGAAGATGCCCCACGTGACTGCATTGGGCTGCAGCTCAGGGGCATTGGTGATGTTCTCACCCTGGGGTGACGGGATGAAGACAACGGCCTGCCTTTTACTGCCTGGGGAACCCCAACTTTACTCAACACCCTCTTCCTGTCCAGTCTGCCCTCCGCCCAGGCCCTCTCCATGGGAGCCCCAACCTAGGAGTCCCTGGGTCTGCCCTTTGTCCTCTCAGTCTCCAAGTCCAGCCAGCTGCTCTGATGGTCCCTTCCGGTCTAGCCCCCTGCCGGGCCTCTCCTCCCTGGCCCACGTAGCCTCTAGCTAGCCTCCCTGCCTGCTAGCCTCACCATAGCTCACTGGGGACTTAAGAACCCAGTTGCTGCACTACCACCAGACAAGTGCTTCCTGGCACCTACGGTGGGCAGCACAACTAGGACCCAGGAAACTGGCCAGCTCCCTCCCCCCACAGTGGCCCCGGCACACCCGCCGTCCTTGCCAACACCTTGCCACCCAGAGACGGCCTGCATAGGTCCCCTCTGAGAAGCTGGCCTCCAGGCTAGCTACTCTTCCTCGGGGATCCCAGGGCCCTAACCTAATTTGAAAGTGCCTGCCTGCTTCCACAGCCCTCCGAGGATAGGCCCTGGCTTTGTCCCGTTTTGAGTCACGCCTGCCCCGGCTGCACAAAGAGGCGGATGTGGGTGTCCTCGGCCAGCCTACCTTCACGTCGACGATGTGGTAATTGACTCGGAGATCGTACTGCTTCAGCACCCGCAGCAGTGCGGCCACCGTGGCTCGGGACGTGAAGAACTCTAAATAGGCCTGGGGACAGGTGGGGTCACAGACACGCATCGGAGTCACCTCGGGGCAAACCTTCCGCCCTCCGTGTGCACCCCACCCCAGACACACATATGTGGGTGCCAGTGCAGGCCACAAGAGGGTCGGGCCGGGATCCACGCGTGCTGGTGTACGGGGCAGGGCGAGGGGAGGAGACTCTCCGCTGGGACATGTCTGAGGAAGGGCTGCCACCTCTCCTCCACTCAAGGAGGCTCCACTGAGAGGCCAAAGGTGGTACAGGTGCCTGGTTTGAAAAGCTGGGAGTGAGCTGGGCTCACGCCAACCTCCCCTTGGCCAGCAGTAACAATGACCCTGAAGGTCACGTTAGCGCCAGCTCCGGGGGGCCTGGCTGGACCAGGCTCATGGCCCACAGTGCTGCAGGGCAGGCAGGAAGCCCCTGCTGACAGGGGCAGAGAAGGTGAGCACCTCAACCACGCTGATGGGGAGTGGCTGAGCTCAGACTCCAACTGCAGAGCCCACACAGAGGGATGGCTCCCTACCGTCCAGCGTGACGGCCCGCCACTTAGGGGCCTGCCCTCTGAGCTCCTGCCCCGGTCCAGCCTCTGGACATGATGGGGTGCATCCCTCTTGTGAGGCGCAGAGAAGGGAAGTGGCCCGTCCGACACCACACAGGTAGGGAACGGCAGAGTCCAGTCTGTCTGACTTAAGGAGTGAGTTCTGTCCGTCTGACCTAGTGCTGCTCAGCGCAAAGCCTCCTGGGACAGAGGGCCTACCCCTGCCACACCTTCTGGAAGACGTAGCCCCCGCTGGGGCCCCAGCCCACGGTGGGGTCAGCGGACGGCTTCCCGTTGACGTTGGGCTGGGAGTTGATGGTGAGGATGCCCTGCCGGTTCACGCGCAGCAGCTCCTCCTTCATCAGGCTGGTCTCGGCCGCCAAGGGCTCGTCGTTCCAGGGCAGACACGTCACCTGGAGAGGGGGCGAGCCGGTTGGGGTGGGGATCCACTCTGGCCCCCGTCCCCCCCTCAAAGAGCCCCCCGCCTCGCTGGATGGCTGGGAAGCAGCCCCACTGTCATCGATGCTGAAACACTCTGGAAGCTCCTGGCAGGTCTTATCCGCCTCGCCCTCTCCCGGTGCCACGCTGACGACGTGGTGAGGGGCCCCTCACCTTGCAGCCATTCCGGTTGGGCTCCCCGGAGAGGTAGTGGGCGAAGACTTCAAAGACACTTTCTTCGCTGCTCAGCTCCGCCCCCCACATCCTGAGCAGCTCCTCCCGGGGGGACTTGCTTTTCAGGTAGAAGAGGTAGTAGTCTCTCAGCTCCCCGAAGGCAGGCGAGGAGGAATTGCCCCTGGAGGAGGAGGGGCCCAAGGTCAAGGCAGCCCCGACCGCGACCGCGGGCACCTGAGAGGAGAGTTCCCACCTGCTCACCAGCGGCCGTTGGGGAACTCGTCCCACTCCTGGGTGCGGTAGATGTAACTCTTTGGTCTGGAGGCCCAGAAGATGGGGCGCACGTCTTCCTCCCGGCGCTTGGGGTGGGCGCTGACCGCCCAGGGCAGGGCACGCCTGGGTGAGAGGGAGGCCCAGAAAGTCAGGGGCCAGGCCAGGAGGTCGGGTGGTTCTAGATGCTCAGCTAAGTGAGGGGTTACCGGTTCAAGCCCACCAGCCGCTGCAGGAGGAGAACGTGGCAGTGTGCTGCTGAAAAGTCTCACAGCCTCAGAGGGTGGCCGAGCCGGAACCAACCCAAGGGCTACCAGTCAGAGGTGCCACAGAGAGAGGCCCCCCCCACTGCCCCATGCGTAAAATCCTCCCCAGGACCGGACCCCTGTGCAACCAGCTCCAGTGGCGAGACCCTTCTGACTGCCCCGCCCAGCCGGCTTTCCCCTGTGGCTCCCCTCGTCAGACCACAGGGCCTCTGTCCCCACCTGGGGTCCTCGGTCCACATGCCCAGGCGCTTCAGCACCGTGATGGTGGCCACCTCACGGTTGAGGGTGTAGAAGTGGAGGCCCGGCGCCAAGCCGCTGGCCAGGAGCTCCTGGCACAGGCTCACAGCCAGCTCGATGCCGTAGTTGCAGATGGCCGCGTCGTTGTCCTTGATGGGCTCGATCACTTCCCGGATCTTCTGCGGCACCTCCAGCTTCGATAACTTCACCAGTTGCCGGAGCGAGTGGTAGCCCTGCCCGGCACGGGGGGGGGGGGGGGGGGGGGGGGGGGGGGGGGGGGGGGGGGGGGGGGGGGGGGGGGCAGATGAGTTTACCTCCTAGCGCCCTCCCACCTGCCTCTGCATCCACTGGTGAACTGCGGTGTGACACAGAGGGGCCTGGCCGAGTGGGCTGTATCCTGAACCCATTGTATCCCCTGCTGGCCCCACTTGGCAGCGCATGGCAGTGCCCCTCCCCCTGCCGCTGGTCTGGGCCCCTGCGCTGGCCCCTAACAGGCCTGGGGCCGCCTCACTCACCACCAGTCACCTGCAAAACCTACCCGTCAAGCACACACCCTCAGCCCACTGGTCAGGCCCTGGAGATCGACTGCGTGAACCAATGTCTTGATGATGGGATGACGGGCCAAGTTCCACAGACCTCCCCCCCACCCCCGCCCCCACCATCCTGCTTGTCAGAAGCCACGGGAGAAACTCCCTTCCTCTTTGACACACCGTGGGGAATGGGGGGCGCCTGACAAAGCTGGTGGGCGTGGGCTCGAGCTGCAGGACCCTGGCAGCGCCGCGTGGGGGCGTCGAGAGGTTCTGCCAGCCCTCCGGGCCCCTCACCTGGATCGGAAAGATCCCGGGCAGGATCGGGCAGGTGATGCCCATCTCTGTGCAGGCCTCCACAAAGCGGACAAACGTGTCCGCCTCGAAGAACAGCTGCGTGATGATGAAGTCGGCTCCCGCCGACACCTTCTCCTTCAGGAAGGTCAGGTCAGCCTCAGGACTCCCTGCTTCCGGGTGGCCTTTGGGGTAGCCTGCCAACAGGGAGGACAGGGCATGGGAGGGGCCGCCCTCCTCCTGCACAAGGAAGCTCCTGGAGAGCAGGGCCCTGGAGAGGCAGCTCCCCGCCCCTCACATCTCCCAACAAGGACACCCAGTACCTGGGCCCCTTCAATCCGGAGCGGGCCCAGACTTCCAGAAGGGTGCTCTCCCAGGAGGGAGGGGGGATGGCTCGCCATCCTGCCTCAACTTCCCTGCACTTTGTGACCACGGCTAACAGGACATGCTTTGTTTCCTCTGCTGCCGTCGGGTAGCACGTGGAGTCTGGTGGCCACTGAGGGGCCCTGCTTGGAATGAAAACCACTCACAGGTCCGCGGAGTGGAGTCTGAAAGCAGGCGTGGAGTCTAAGTCCTCAGGAGGAGGAGCTGGAGGGAGCGGACACTCCCCCGGCGGACGGGAAGAGGCAGCAAGCACGCGCACTAACAGCTACTGGCCGTTGTGGGAAGAAAGGCTTCCCCGGATTCCTTACTGGGGTTCTGGGTGGCTCCTGATGCCAGGGCCAGGGCGCGTTCTGGGAGCTTCCTCACAGGACACACAGCTCACAGAGCAACATGCTCCTCAGGTCTGCAGATCCCGGGCAGCCTGGGGGCCATCGCAGAGCCCCTGCAGAGTCCCAACCTGGTGCCCACCTAAGGATCTCCAAGTTCAAGGAATGCTAGAGCCTTTCCCCAAAGGGCAGGCCCGGTGGCCAGGCCCAGGCAGGGGCCTTCATAAAACCACCAGGGGAACCCCAGCTGAGACTGGGCGGGGCCTCGGCAAGCGGCCTGGGGAGGGCTGGCTAGGATTAGGGAGTGGCGCTCTCTAGAACTCCCGAGTCATCAGATAGGGACATTCAAAACAATTGTTTCCGAGAATAAGGGGGCAGAGAGCAAGCATCAGCCTTCCATGTCATCAGAAACAAAGCTCTCCCTCTTTTTTAACTCCAGTAGGAATTTCAGAAACAAAGTAGCTTTTAAGAGCTGAAATTATGGACTGAGGCCCAGTGGCGTAAGGGGTTGAGTGCGGGACTGTGGCCCGCGGGCTAGGCGGTTCAAATCCAGCGGCAGCTCTCAGGAGCAGCACTGGGTAGCTCCCACGACCACCAGAGGCAGTGACACCCCCCACCCCCAAAAAAGCTGAAATTGTAACCGCACTACCTTAAATGTCACTTGATTTTATTTTTGCTCCATTTACTATAGTCTCTTGCTTTCGCTAGGAGGGGAGAGTCTCATTTGGTGAGAAGCCAAGCTCCAGGCCCCACAGCCTCACTCCATCTTCTACCCAAGAATGGTGCAGCACAGACACCCTTCCAGAGCTTACTGCCTACAGGCACTGCAGACACAGGACACACCTGTCCTTGGGGCTTCCCAAACCCACCCACTGGAGCAAACGGAGGGGCGGTGACAAGGTCCCCTCTGTGGTGGGGACAGGGATGGAGCCTGGACAGGGCAGATGAGCCATTTCACAGAAGCCACATGGCAAACATTTTAGTAAGCGACACTGAAACCAAGCGGTTTCTTTTTGTATAAAAATTAAAAACAAAAAACAAAATTTATCCATCTAAAAACTGCCATTTGATGGAGGCGCCACTCCTATAAGCTTAGTGACAAACTTTGGGCTGAGCCCCGGTGGCGTAGTGGTCAAGTGCGGGACTGCGGCCCACTGGCTTAACGGTTGAAATCCAGCAGCAGCAAGGCTGGGTAGCTCCCACGATTGCCCCCCCCCCCCAAAAAAAAAACAAAAAACAAAAACCAGAACCAAAACCAAATCATTCCCCCACTCCCCCAGGGAGTTTTCTCAGTCACACTAAAACGAAGTGCCAACGTAAACGGCATCCTGTGGGCCACACCCTGCCTCCCTGCACTTGTATTGCACGAAGCCCAACCCTAGTGTGTGGGGCCACTCTGTCATCTAGCATGTGAGCCTGGCCACCTGGAGTGGGGCCTTTCAGACTCTGCCTTCCAGGAATTGAGTGAGAGACCTGCCGGAAGGGGCTGGGCTCCCGGCTGCTGTGGGGCATGCCACAGCGTGCACTCTCAGGAGAGGCTGGTGACTGGCCCAGAGAGGGTACCCGTCTAGGATCTGTAGCTGAAGCAGGAGGCACTGGGCCTGTAGGAGGCAGAGGTGGGTGACTCTGTGGCCCCGAGAACATGAGGGCTGGCCTTGGGTTCTTGATTTCAGGATTGACTGAGGCCTGACTGTGGCCCCTGAGATCACCCGTCCCTGGGAACCCTCTTCATCACAGCCTCGTTCTCCTTCCACTGAGAAGACAGGGCCTGGAAGCTGCCTGAGAACATGGAAACCAGGAAAAACAGACATGTCCGGGTGGGGCTGGGCATGGGGGCAGCGGACCAGAGACCCAAGGTGAAAACCTCAGTTCACCTTTGCATCACCCACATCCAGCAGCGCTCCCGCCCGGAGCACTGGGGAAGCACGTCCTGACTTGGCACCTCAGCTCGGTGTCTCTGTCTCTCCCTCTCTCCCCGGGCCCCGCCCAGGAGGTGCCACTCACCTGCCACACAGATGTCAAAGTAGTCTCCAAACTCTCTGCGGATGTGCTTCACCAGGTCTGCGGCGTAGTTGAAGCCGCCTTTCTCCTCTTCCCACTGCTCGCCCACGGGGTCTGCAGGGCGGGGCACGGCCAAGGTCACCGGGGCTCGCTCGCCCAATCCCTTCAGACTTGCTTCCCCTTCAGCTAGACCCGGGGGTCCTGCTGTCCACTCCTCGAGGGGCACCTCGCACAGGGCAAATCTGCTGGGAAAGACCCCCCTCTTCTGAGGATCGGCGTGCAAAGAGGTCACTTTGAGGGTTAAGGTGAGCCTGACCCACGCAGGGTGCTTCCAGGCGCCTCATGAGTATGTGAAGTGAGGGAAGTCAGCGGGGTGTGGGGGCCGCGGCATCACGGTGTCGCCCAGAATATCTCGACAGTCCCACAGACACATCAGCCAGGGCCAAGCAGGTGGACGCCCCGCAGACGCGAGGCTGATGAGGCTCTGCTTCATAGCTGGACATGGAATCCGGAGGGACCCGTTGCTGGAGAGGGAAGATTGTGCTGAGATGGTGCTTCCACCATGGGCCCCTGTGACGGCGAGCAGGCCGCAGGTGCTGCCGGCGCCTCTTTCTGTCCCTCTGTTGGGTAGGCGGGGACGCGTGAGCTCCGTGGAAGCAGAAGTCTTGTAGGATTCAACTTCATTTCCTTCCAGCGCAGCACTGGTTACCAGGCCGCCGCCAGCACAAGCTGACCGAGCACCCACCCCATTCGGGGGCTGTGCTCAAGGTGCTAGCAGCTGCTCACCCAGTAGCCTGGATCCGAGATGCCCTTTCAAGTCCCACCTGGGCATGTCTAGGCACCCTTACCCCACCCTCCTGCTCCTCTCACCCACTCTCCTGGGGCGCTTGTCTTCCAGGAGGATTTTCAGTTCAGCTTAGTCAAGGGGAAATAGGTGAGACACACGCTCCCACCCTCTTCCCACTTCTGGGCTCTCTGACAGCCTTGGACGGGACCAGGCTGCGCCGAGTCAATGCAGCGATGGTCAATGGGGTTGCGTGACCAGGGCCAAGGTTATCAAGGCGCTGGCTGTATCTTCAGAGCACTGGCTCTGACAGGGTCAGGGACTCGCGCAGGATCTGCGTGGGACCCAGGGAAACTGAAAGGAGCACGGGGTAAGTAAGTAAGAACCCAGGGGGTGGCGCGTGCTGGTGCCGTACCTACCTCCCCTAAGCGCCAAGATGTTCTTCAGCCCGAGCCGTTTGGCTTTGTGCAGATGTCTGGTGATGTCCTCGGGGCTCTGACGGCAGCAGGTCATGTGCAAGATGGTCTCCAGACCACAGTAGTTCACCGCGGTGCTGGCGATCATCATGGAGGAGGTCTCCTTGTCCGAGCCCGGGTCTCCGGCCGGGTGCCAGGTCACATCGACGAAGAGGGGGCCGCCGGCCCCCATCTGGTCAAATCTGTGGGGAGAGTCTTTCTGAAGGCGGGTCTCCGGGAGAAGCAGCGCCCGCCACTACTGTCTGGGAGCCTGATAGGCAGGGCGAGCAGGTGAGGCCACAGCAGACTGCATTAATGTCTGGCCTTTGCGGCTTCTGGGCTGTGCCTGTTATCCTGGCAAAGGGATTCAACCTCTCTGAGCCAGCGTTTGTCAATAAAATGGACCCACTTCACAGTAAAGCGCCAACAGTTAGGCACTCAGTGAATGGCCGGCAGTTCAAACCTACCCAGAGGCGCCTTGGAAAGAAAGGCCTGGAGATAGGCTCCCCCAGGGTCACAGTCTGGGGCAGCGCAGTCACCCCCCACAAGCTGCGACAACCAGCAACTTCACCAAAACCCTGAGATGAGCATGGCAGACGGCAAGCCCAAGGCTCCACAGAGCCTGGCACTAAGGGGGCACCTGGCACCAGCTGTTCTGAAGGTGCGGGCCGCGTTTTAGAAGGCAGGTTCCCCACGAAGCGCTGTGAAGTGGGGGGACCACGGCCACCACGCTGGAGATGGATGTGCCCGCCCCGAGGGTCCAGAGATGAGACAGCCCGTGCCTCTAAATCTCAAAGCCCTGGGGAGACCCCCCGATGCGAGGTGCACCCAGCAGCCCAGGGAAACAGTGCCTGCTGTTGGCATCTCTCTCTTTCAGGGCCTAATCCAGGCTGCAAGCATTCCCCGAGTGGCTGCCCTGCGACTTCCCAGGCTGTCCGCGCTCTAGGCCAGGCGTCCTCCCTCCTGTGCCCTGGGAGAGGATCTGGCCAGGGTTTTCCAGGAGGGCGAGTCTGAAAAGCCCTGACGCTGCTGGCTGTGGCCGGAAGGTGGGAGACACTGGAGAAGTTGCAGCTCAAATGTCCAGCTCTGCCTTGGCTCTTTGCCGCCCTCGCAGGCTGCCTTTTCCTGCCGGGTCAGAATGCGGCGCTGCAAAGGGGGCTGTCGCCTCCCTGGCCCTCCCTCCTGCCAGCGACTCACCTGGAGATGAGACTGACAGCACCCTCAGCAGTCCGGGGAGGGAAGAACTCCAGGGAGAACCACTTGTCTCCAGACTCCATCCTCCGCCTTATCTTCTCCCGCAGCCTGCCGAGCCGCTCAGGGTCCAGGCTGGGCGAGGAGCATCTCCAACTGTCCTTGGAATTCTCACCGCCACTGCTGCTGCCCGGCCGGGGGCCGCTCCCTGGTGACTCGTTCCCCATGGCTGGGCTCCTGCTGCACAGGGTGGGGCGGAGGCAGGGGCATCAGAGGCCAGGCAGCCAGGCTCCAGACAAACACAGGCTCCCAGGGGGCAGGCTCCAGCGAGAGGCTGCCTCTCCCCACAGGAAGGTGGTCAGCGTGGGCTCGGTCCCACCCGGGAGCTCTGCGGTCTCACTCACAGCTTCGCCCTCTGGGCCTGGCTTCATGAACGGCAGCCCCCACCCAGCACAGAAACAAGCTTCTCAGCCCACCGGCTACCTGATGGAGGGTGGGACGGAGGACCTCGCGCTGCCAACCTCCCCGGCCAAGGCTTCTAAGGAGGGGCAGTGGTGCCTGGCCCGGAGGGCCCTGGATTTTAGACGGTCCATGTCTGCCAGCCTAGCGCCAACCACGGAACGGGTGGGGACGAAGCTTCCCCAGCGGCGGGTCTGTCCGACTGGGCGGAGCTGTGACAAAGGAAAAGCCCCAGTTGGGGCAGGGCAAGGAGGCGGGGGCGAGGCTTCCAGGCTGGAGGGCGGGCTGAGGCTGAGATTCCAGCCCAAGGCCCATAAGAGGAGGGGGAGGAGGGATGGGTGGGAGGCGGGGGTGCCTGCCAAAGACTGCAAGCCTGGTACAGCCAAGGCCAATAGAAGTTCAGGGTCACTAGGTCACCAGCCAAAGAAGGAAGCGCTCAGTGGAGCACAACCTAGAACGCCGCCTCCTGCTACTACAAACAAGTTTGTTATGGGGACGGAAGGGGCCCCAGCTTGCGGCCTGCTTGGTTTCCACGGGGACCAAGACACCAAGCGGTGCTTAGAACTCTCCAGGGTGTTCCAACAGCTGCCAGACCCAGGCCAGCCAAAGGCATCCGTTTAGGGCCCATGCAGAACCAAGGCTGTTTTGCCCGAACGGCCCCGCTTCTGCACACGTTAGGATGTCTGTACACCCACCGTGCAGTCCAAAGCCGGCAGGCAACACGGGCCAGTTGGCAGACTGGCGGGGCAAACAAGACAAATGTGCAAACAACACAGCACTGCTCTTGCACAGCAACACACAAGCACAACAGTGGCCATCTGCTGTGTGGGGCAGCGAAGGAATGGCCAGGCCAAGTTTCCCTCTGGGGGACCCCACCGGTGTGGCAGTACCCCTCCCCACGGGGGCAGTCTCACCCTGCCCCACAGGGTGGAGGCATCGACTCAACGCGTTGAGAGCCTTTTGTTTGGAGACGAGGGAGGGGCCCTGGTGGTCTACTGGTTACTGCTGAAACCACAGCAGGTCAGAGGGAGCCAGACAAGGCCGTCTGTCCAAAACACGCAGCCATCCTTGGAGCGATCCCAAGTTACGCACTCCTGAGGGCAGACCGAGGCCAGCGCTTCCTCCACCTTAGGGTGGAGGTGCCGGGTGTGAAAAGCCAGGTTGGTCTCCTTCCACATGCATCGGAGCACCTCATGAAGGGTCTGCTGGAATAAAACCACGCCAGGGAGGCCGCTGAACCACCTACAAACAGCCACGGGCTCTTTCATTTGTTTAATAACGATTTACTGCATTCCTGTAAGAGCGTGGTCCGTGCCAAGGATTAATCACCCTCTGAACCATTTTGATGTGGGCTCCCATACCACCCTGGGTTTGGAACTGTGGCCTAAGGTTTTCATCCCCCTGTACTCCTTCCCTCTCCATCCCTGGGACCGGGTCGAGGTACGTGTTAATTAGCAGCGTTACGGGCATAACAGCCGGCCCTTAAGGATCATCCGTGGGCCACACCCAGCGGCTCCAGTCTCTAAGTAACTCCGGGACGGAGGGTCCAGAGCCCACCATTCTGAACTGGGCTACCAAGGGTACCTGGGGAAACTGGGCACGGCGGGCACCGAGGGCAGCCGTCCCGGCGACCCTGCAAGGCGCTCGGCGGGGCTGCAGCTCAAAGCTGCCCACCGAAGCCGCCGCCGGAGCCCAGATGGCCCAACACCAGCAGGGAAATCGAGTCACGGGGCTGCCGGGCTGGGATCGCTCGCAGCCCCAACGCCCTGGCCGCTCAGCCCGAAGAAGGAAAGGGACCCGGCATCTCAGTGATGGAGCCCCCCCACCCCCCCGCCTCCCTCCCCCGGGAGCGGCCGCCACCGGAGGGTGCGGGAGTCCCCAGGAGGCGGGAGCCCTCCCACCCGCATAGGGGGCAGGGGGCGGGCCTGCGTCGCCCTGGGCCCCTAAGTAACTCCCCGCCCCAAGACGAGAGTCCGCGCTCCGGGGAGGGGTCTTCCCCGCCCCCGCCCCGGGCCCCGTGGTCACTCACCCCCGTCCGGGTCGAAGGCGTCCGGGAACCCTCGCCGGCCCCGACCCGGGCGCCGCAGCCGGGGTGCGTGCGGCGGGGGCGGGGCGCGCGGCAGGCGGGGGCGGGTGTCAGGTTGCTGCGGAAGGCGGGGCCAGGGGGTGGAGCCCGCGGGGCGGGCGGCGGGCGGCTCCGCCCCCAACATGGCCGCGCCCGGAGAGGGGTGATGGAAGCCGTCCCTCCGCCGTGCTGTGACGCGGGCCCTCGCTCCACCCGTCGGCAGCCACTCCCCGTCTCGGGCTCCCAACTCCCGGGGGCCACGTGACCCACCCGGGCCAGTCACGTGAGGCGCGGGTCTGCGAGGGAGGGGGTGGCGCAGGGGTCCGGCGTGGCTGGAAAGGAGGAAGATGGCGGGGTGCAGGGGGTCTCCCTGCTGCTGCTGCAGGTGGTGCTGTTGCTGCGGCGAGCGCGAGACCCGCACTCCGGAGGAGCTGGTACGCGGCGGCCGGGGCCCGGCTGGGGAGGGGGCGGTTGCTAGGGGGACGGCGGGAGGCGTTGCCGGGGGTGGGGCCGGGCCGAGCAGGCCCGCAGGTGGCCGCGGGTGGGGCCTGGGCACTGCGGTCCTGTCTCTGGAAGCGTCCATCCGTCCGCCCCGCTTCACATCGCCGTCGCCTGCTGCGGGGCGTTTCCTCACCTCCCCGCCCTGGAATCGGGGAGCTCCTCTCCCCGGCCAGCTCTAGTTAATGCTACCCCGATTTCCATCTGGAAGGGGGAGTTTTGAATGACACAAGCGTTTTCAGAATTCGGTTCTGCAGCTGCTCTCCCCCGGGAGCTCGGGCTAGCCAGCCCTCACCCTTTCTGGGTCAAAGACAATCCATCCAGCGACGTTTCTGCAAAGCCCCCCGGGAGAACTTGAGTTGCCTCCCCGCGTTTGACAGCTCCCTTCTCACTCCAGATTGAGCACATTGTCAGGTTTGAACTTGATTCCCCCAACCCCCGCACAATGCTTCCCCTGCATGGGCGATCGTCCAAGTGCCCCGAGATCAGTATATTTGGAGAATTTATTGGTAGGAGATAGCTGAATGGTGGCTTATCCACCTCACTATCCACCTCAAAAGCTTTCTTTTTTGTTTTGTTTTTTGGGGGCATCACTGCCCTGGTGGGAGTAGGAAGCCCAGCCTTGCTCCTGCAGAGCGGCTGCAGGATTTGAACTGCCAACCCTGTGGATCGCAGTCCCGCACACAACCACTACGCCACCGGGGCTTAGCCCAAAAGTTTTCATTTTTAAGGTCTTAGCCCCACCCAGTGGTAATGGCTTCTGATCAGCTCTGTACCTGTGCCTGCCACTTAATCATTAAAAAGTCCTTCCCTCTGTGGGTCTGTTTTTCTAGACCATCCTTGGAGAAACGCAGGAGGAAGACGATGAGATCCTGCCAAGGAAAGACTATGAGGTAAGAGATCCTTAGATGCGTTCTTGAGGACCCAGTGGCCTGGTTGCTTCAGAATAAAGCATTAGGGTTCCAAGCAGAGATGCTCTTTGATGGTTTACTCTTCCAGAGTACGAAGCGACCCCTTTCTGGGCAGACACCCTAAAGCAAGGTTGAAGCAGCTTTGTGATTTTGCCCATCCATGGTACCCTAGCCTAGATAAAGCACGTCTTTGCCGTGAAATGGTTTGGGTTCTATGACTCCCCCAGTGTCAGAACAGCCCCGTCTGTGGGGCCAGAAAGCCTTGCCTCTCTTCTGAGAGAACTTGGTTTCCCGACCATGGCTTTCAGCCCTAGCAACTTCTCTCACCGTGTGTGGCTTAGACTTCCTGGCTTCTAGTACCAGACTCTTCCAGCACGTTCTCGCGAAGGCCAATGCAAAGGCCGATACTGCTTCACCGCGCCTGGCTTTTTAGCCTTCAGAGAAGCTTCTCGTGGCGGTGTGTTTTTCCCTTTCTCATTCTTGAAATGAGAAAAGCAAACCGTGGTCATTTACAGAGAAAACTTCTGAGCTATTTACAAAGAGATGAAGTTGGCGAAAGATGTATAGCCCCATTCCTTAAAATGCTGAGGGCTACTAAAAAAAGGATGACCGATTAAAATTTTACCAGGCCCTTCCCCGTGTTTGTTTATATGCTTTTTTTTAAGGGGGGGGGGAGGGGTTAAGTAAAAAGAAGTGTTTACTAACCACATTAGTTTAACCCACTTTTGCCTTCCAAGTTTTGTTTGTTTTTTTTTGGTATCATGAGATACATATAGCATCTTTTTAAAAGGGTGCATCCCTTTACTGGGCCGTGACTTAGTCCCATAAATCCCTCTTCCGTTGCTTCCGGCTTTTCTGTAGCTACCTAGTGGTGAGCATCCTTGCCTGTTCTGTCATCAAATGCTTCCTTCAGGCTAATACCAAGACATTAAATTAGCCTTGTATGTGTTTAACGCTCTTTTTTTTTTTTTTTTTTAATGTCATGTACACTTTGAAAATTCTGCTCCCTGGCCAATCACCTACCCAGACGAATATCTCTTTTTAACTTTCCATCTTCCTTTTGCCGTGGAATGCAGTGTAACCGCTAGAATGTGTAATGGGCGTAGCATACCAGTGGCCATGAAGGTGTCACGGGACTGGGTCTTTCTGAAGGGTTTGTTCTATTGCACGCTAGGCTGCCTTGCGTGGGAGCTCCCGTAATGACAATGGACGGCATCAGGGTAACGTAGCATGGGCCATTTTTATGTATTTAAAACTTCAGTTATGGAGAGTTTCAAGCACGAAGAGTAGAGAGGATCTGGAAGCCCTCTGTACTTACCACTCAACTTCCATGACTCCTCAGTCTGTTTGTTAGACTCAGTTTCCAAAGGGCCTCTTTGCAGTGCGGTTGTTTGATCATGTTTTTTAAATCTCTTGTAATCTGCAGGCTCCCTCTTTCATTGCCAAAATGTGTTTGACGGCATAGTCAAACCCCCAGAGCCCAAGCCCCTTGCCCTCAAGTCAAACTCTGACTCACAGAGACCCCGTTGGGCGGAGGAGAACTGAGCCATAGGATGCCATCCCAGCAGCAGGCTGTCACATCTTCTCCCCAAGGAGCCGCTGGTGGGTTCGAACTGCAGATCTTTTGATTGGCAGCTGAGTGCTTAATGGCCGAGCCATCCGGGCCCCTGAGGTCACCAACCCCCCAGGCATGGAGTTGATTCTGACTCATAGCGGCCCTGTAAGATGCAGTAGAACTGCTTCATCTTCCCGGATGAAGACCTTTATGGGGGCAGGCAGCCTCCCCGTCCTTCCCTAGAACCACTGACCTGGTGGTTAGCAGGCTGGTGCGCCCCCCAGGGTACCACCAGAGTTCCTCAGTGGCCTTTTAGAGCTCAGGGATTTTCTGTAGTCTAGATTTTGCCCAGCTCAGCAAACCCATAGACACCATTATGATCTCATGCGAAGAGTCTCCCTCATATGGACGATAGGTCTCTGAAGTTGCCTGGTCCTTGTGCTATTTAATGCTTAGTAAATGTTCTCCTAAAGAAAACCGATTTTGCCAATTGTTCCACTGGAGTAGAGATGAGTATATTGTTTGATGGTACTGCTCCCTCTTAGCCCCACCCCATATACACTTTTCAGAATGTCTTTTTTTTTTTCCCAATGATTTTAGTGGGGGCTCTTACAGCTCTTACAACATTCAACACATCATTTGTATCAAGCATATTTCTACACATGTTGCTATCTTCATTTCCAATTTTTTTCTACTTGACCCCTTGGTATCAGCTCCTCTTTCCCTCTACTTTTTTTTTATCATTCTATTGTGGCAAAATGTCTTTTATTGGGAGGCGCTTTTTGGAGGGGGGGGGTGGGGGGGTGGCCCAGCCTTGCTCCTGGAGAGCTGCTGCTGGCTTTGAACCGCCAACCCAGTGGGCCACAGCTCTGCACTCAACCGCTACACCTCTGGGGCTCAGCCCGATTGGGAGGCTCTTCAGGATTGACACAGCACCTTCTGGTGCGTGTTCTGATTCTTAGGCGGTTTAAATGATAGCTGCTTGCTCGCTGAGGGATGGAGACTCCCCACACGGGGAGTTTCCTTGCAGGCCACAGCACCCAACAAAAAGGGATGGGATGGGAGTGGGGACAGCAGGAAAGAGCACCTCCCTTTCAGAACTGTAGAAACCACTCAGCCCAAGGGCAGTTGGAGGGGATTTTGTGTGAGCATCAGGGAACCTCTCCC
>PVJH01033877.1:0-21146 GCA_004026705.1 Nesogale talazaci | reverse complement strand
GCTGCTCCTGCTACTCTGTTCTCAGGCTCCCCCAGGGAAGGGGACACACGGAGGCTCCCCAGGGGCTGGAGGTTGTCGGCGGCCTGCCTCCAAGGCCAGCCAGCACTTTCCGAAGACTTACCTCCCTCAGCAAGAGGGCCAGTCAGGCCCCAGGGGCTGCAGGGGGCTGAGAAGGGAAGCAGGTGGAAGGTGCCTCCCTGGCTGGGCACCCACTATCCGGGCAACGCAGAGCCCATGGTCAAGGTGATGGCCCAGGACGATGGCAGGAACTCCGCCGTTGGCTGCAGCCTCTAGTTCCTGGTTGCCAGGTGACTGCACTGTGGCTATTCCAAGCTCTCATCTCCCTGGAAACGGTCAGGAGTGAGCAGAAGGGTAAGCCCAGATGATTACCAGGTGGCCTCAACCTCACTGGAATCCTCCTCTATTAGCCAGGCCACCTCACCTCCTTCAGGAAGCCCTCCTGACGCAGACTGTGCTGTTGACTGATACCCCAAACTTCTGACTCTCTTTGTTAGGGGGTTACTGCACACATTTTAAACCCTAAACAGAAAGTCTTTGAACACCCTCTTTACCTATATGACAAAATTATATTCATAAGAACCATGTGATAATTAGTAAAACCAGTTCAATTCCTGATTAATTGCTTATCTTTAAAAAACACAGGTGTAATTTAGACACAGGACAGTCTCACCTTTTTAGCATACCGTTTGGTTTGTTTTGATAAAAGCTCAGTCTTTAAAAAAATTGTTTTTAAATCATTTTATTGGGAACTCATATAACTCATCACCATCCATCCATCCATCGTGTCAAGCACATTTACCCATTTGTTTCCATTGTCATTCTTAAAACATTTGTTTTCTACTTGAGCCTGTGGTACCAGCTCATGCTCACAGTCTTGTGACAACCATGCCCACTGGGAATTGACATCTGAAGGGCCACCCACAGTTTGTAGAAAAACAAAACGAAAAGATAACAGCATTTTTCTTCCTGTCAACTTTGTGAAGTCCACTGGTGCCACCACGGTGACAGTCAAGCCAGAGATGTGAGCACCCCTGCATAATGTGCCTCCTGCCCCTCGACAGCCAGTCTCTCGGAGACAACCGCTGATCCGACCTCCATCTCTTAAGACTGGGTTTTACCTCGCGGGATTCCATACAAATGAAGCGTGTGTGTTGAGGGACCCCTGGAAGAGTCAGGCTGGCAGTGCTGCGGAGACCAGGGAGATAGAACTTGTGAACGGAGCCAGGAGAGGGAGAACGTGCAGGCCCGACACGCGTAACAGAAGAGGGAAAGGAAAGAGACTTGCACAGGAGGAATCTTAGGCTTTAGTCCAGTTGTGAGGGCAACTCAATGCGTGCATGGGAACTGCCCGTACAAAGATTTCCTAGTCAGGTGAACTGAGCTGGCCAGGCTTTGGTAAGTCCCTCTGTGTCCAGGACAGGGTGTCCATGGAGAACAGGGTTTCAGTGTCATCCCAGGGGCAAAACAGCTAGAGAGAGTTCATTAATTGAGTTCCTTGCAGGGAATCCAGTTTTTTTCTCGAAGGGAGATACCTTCCCCTCCCTGGCTGACACACACCCGTGCTCTTTGGGTTCTGGCTTTTCTCACTCACCGTCTTGTCTGAATTGCAGCCATGCTGGGTGTGTCCATTCATTCCTCTTCATGTCTGAGTAATATTCAAGGTGTGGGTCTCTGTGGGAGCAGGATAATCTCCTGTCAACTTGGGAAGGGGGGGAGGCTAGCCTGCAGTCAGCTTGATGACCTCATTTGGAGGTGCTAAGGAGATCGACAGCTCGCTGGAGGCCGGACTCACATTCACTCCCTGTGAGACATTCCTGCTGACAAGCCACATGGAACTGCGCTGATGCAGCCATAGCCCTGCAGCTGAAGGAGCCACGTGGAGACCTACACCAGCGCTGAGATGCTTCCACCACTACGGGGTCCACAAGACTTCCATCCCACTGGCCTGTGATCATCCTGCATTGGACATCATTGCATGTGTTGTGGGAATCTGAAGAGGAATTTGCAGATTGGTATCAGACATATGTGCTAAGATTGGACATATGAACTGGCCTGGAATGTTTTCTTGATATATATAATTAACCTTGTACATAGAGCTCTTCCTTTTTTTTATTTTTGGGGGGAGTATCACTGCCCTCTGGTGGTGGGAATAGGAGGCCCAGCCTTTGCTCCTGTGGAGCCGCTGCTGGAATTGAACCTCCATCCCAGTGTTCCGCACAACCACTACGCCCCCGGGGCTCAGCCCCCGTAAAGCTCTTTCTTAGACACATCGGAGTGTCTCTGGATTTGTCTCTAGTCTACCAGAACTAACAGAGTCTACTGCCATCTGATGGATGTCTGGGTTGGTTCCAGTTTGAGGTAATGATTCAAAGCAGCTTTGAATGACCACCTACAGGTCTCAGCACGGGCACCTTTAGATTCAATCATGACTCCGTGAAACCTTCGAAGACGAGAGTCAAGGAGTCCCAGTGATGACATGGTCAAGCAATTGACTGCTAGTCCACAGGTTGGCAGTTCAAATCCACCAGTCACCCTGGAGAAGAAGGATGCCGCAGTCTGCCTCTAAAGATTTACAGCTATGGGAAGCCTGTGGGCACGTCTAGTGTAGTCTGTCCTGGAGAGCTGCCTTGCGTTAGGATCCACCCCAGGGTGGTGGTGGGGGGTGGGGGGGGGCAGAGTAGAGCCTGTGGCTTCTTCGACTGCAATCTGCACCGGTGGACTACCACAGTTTCCTCCCATGGCGTGGCTGGTGGGTGGAACCATGGCGTTTCACTTAGCAGCAGGTGACGCCATCCGATGGCCAGGGCACCTTGTCTTCATGTGGAGTGCCTGGTTTTAGCTCCACCTTGACAAGAGGGAATGGAGGCAGAGTGCTTCCTGGTTTTCCCATGTTTATTTTGTCATGGGTAAATTCCGATGAGTGGGACTGCTGGGGGGTTGGGCAGTCGCCAATGCTAGCCCAGTTTCTAGCGTGGGCCTCCCACGTCACGCCCCGACCCCCAATGAATGAGAGTTCTCTAACCGGGCATTCGTGTGGACTGGGGTATTGCTGCCCCTGTGGGTTTCCGAGACAGCAACTCTTTACCAGAGGAGAAAGCCCCGTGTTTCCCCCACGGAGAGGCCGGTGGTTTTGAACTTGCGGCTAACAGCCCAACCCATAACCACTTCAGCTAGCCGGCCTTCTGGAGCGGGATCGATCGTGCCGCGTGATGTGTGGACACGCCACTGGGCGGGCCGGAATGAGAGGATCAGGAGGACTTTCTCCCAGCGGTAAGAGTCCAGAAGCTGCACCGGGGCGCCAGCAAGGATGACAGTTGTATCCTGGCCGAAGCCGGTGGGCAGAGAAAACTTGGCGGCCTGGAGTTTTGCTCTGCCGTTCATTGGTTAGATCCGACAGGAAACCTGCTGCTGCGGGGCGTTTTGGGGAATGTAGTTTTCAGGCTTGCGCGCGTGTGTCGTGGCGGCGGCCGTAATACTGGCAAATGGATCAGTATGCAGATCGTGTTTCTTTCCCATAGCATCTCTCTCAGGTAGATGCAGTTGTGACCTTTGTTTTAAAAAACGAGCAAAGGAGGCAGAGAAAGGCGGTCCCAAATGCTCCCTCGCTGTCGGTGAAACCAGGGTGGGATCCAGGCAGGGTCGCTTGCCTTGAGACCCTGCACGCTTTATCCCCGCGTCGGCATCCTGCGGTGTGTGCACGGCAAGTTCGGGAGAGCAGGACTACACTGGCTTTCCAGGGCTCAGCTGGGGCCAGGAAAGGCTGGAAACCAGCCACTCTGGGAAGCACCTCCGTGCCCAGGGACCCAAGGAGGGGCCGTGCAGAACCCAGCGACACCAGACGAGGGCGCCCGCGCCCACCCCGAGCCGGCGAGGCGGGTTTCTCCTTTACCAGACGCGGCCCTTTACGAGGGACCAGGGGAGCCCTAGACCCAGAGCCCCGCAGCAGGTTCTGTCCTCAGCGCAGCAGCGTCCTACCACCCACCTGGAAACACCTACTTTTCCTCTGCGTGTTGCCGAGAGTCCTGAGAGAGAGGCCACTGCTCAGGGACACCTAGAGTCAGAGGCCACTGGACTTCCTGCATCCCCCTCTCCCCCACCCTTCAGCAGACACCTTGGCATCTTGTGATCTGGGGGTCCTTTTACTTTCCCCTAACCTCCGTGCTCCCAGGTGACACTTGTCCCACATTGGCCTGGCAGGTGGGTGGGTGGCCGGCCTCACTTTGAGAGGCCCCTGTTCCCCTTACCAGAAGGTCAGTCCCTGGAGGGTAGGGATTTGGGGGTTTGGTTGGTTCACTCCTGTATATTCAGCACCTACAACAGCGCCTTAGGAGCCTGGTAAACTCTTGGATGTATGAATAAGCTAATGAACGTCTTGAATGGAGAAGCATTGAGGTCTTGAAATCAGGCTGGCAGGTACTCCTCACTCACGTTGCAACGTTGGGCGCACACAGGATTTGTCGCTGTCAAACAGGACTATTAAAGGCTATGGACATCAGCCCCTAGGGTAGTCATGAGGTTCCTGGGGATGATGTGAAGAAGTGCCACCCTCAGCACGTGGCAAGGGCTCTTGTTGGATACAATGTTTGATACCAGGAGGCCGGGGAAAGGAGGTCCTGTGTGCTCACCAAGGGCTTTCGCTCTCTAACTCAATCTTCTCGGTGGTTTTCTGCGAGATGGAGGAGCTCCGAGAGGTGAAGGAACTTGCCTGGGGTCACACCCATATGAAACTTGGATGAACATCCAGATCTTGAAGACTGTGTGATCTAAAACCGCGAATGAGACGTCCTGGGTTCCAGTCATGGCCCCATCTCTTAAAACCAGTAGGATCTCGGACACATTTCTCAGGAGGGAGATGCAGATAGGGGTTAAAAGAAAAGGGTTGCCACCTAGGCCTAGATTGTCCTTCAGGACTTAGGGGTTCAAAGAGAGCCCCTTCCCTCCTCCCCAGCTGCAGCCGCTCTCTTTTGACATTGAGCAACTCACCAACCACAGCATCCCCCGGCTCCCGCTTCAAACACCAAACCCTTCATCATCACTCTTGAGCTTCCACACAGAGCGGAATCCACAATCGGGCCCAGGAGGCAGGACACACAGACATGCACCAACACCACAGCGGGGACGCACAGGCCACCACCCGAAGAAGAAAGAGTCCACGTTAGTTTGGCATGCTCCCTGGCTGTGCAATGTTGGGTAAGGTGTATTATCTCTCTGGTCCTGAACGTCCTTATTTGTAAGACAAATGGTGATAATTTGCACCCCCAGAGGGAAAAAAAAAACCCACTGCCACTGAATCGATTCTGACCCCCTAACAGCCCGCTACAGGGTTTGCTCGGGAGTAGATCTTCATAGGAGCAGATAGCCTCTTCTCTCTCTTGTGGAATGGCTTGTGGGCTTGAACCATGGACCTTGCAGTTAGGAACGCCTCTGTGTGAATATTATTCAGAAAACACATGGGAGAGGGCTGAGTCCTGAGCACTGGAGGGGGCGAGGGCAACAGAGGCAGAGGTTTCTAGGACTCTGCAAAGTCTTGACTTTTGAAGTCTTTATTCAAAGACCATTTTCAGTAAAAAAGCTCTGAAGAGCATGACTCTCACATAGGTATAAAAATGAATGCACTTCAAAAGGTTTATTGAACTTGCCCCGAGAGCACCAGATAGATATTATAACTGCTTTCAAGGATGTCAAAAAATTTTAAAAGCACAAATTTACATGGGATAAAGGAATTGAGTCATAAACTGGTTTTTCCATCAAGTGGGGAGAAGTCAAGTCTACCTGACAAGATGGAGTTTCCATCTTGAACAATTCATTACCATTTATACCACACAGTCAGGGGTGCTGGTGTCTAAGCAGGCTTTGGCCTGGGCTGCTCACCCCCAGGTCAGCGGCCAAAACCCACTGGATGTTCGGAGGGAGAATGAGGAGACGTTCTGGTCTTGTAAAGAACCACAACCGCAGAGACCCCCAGGGCAGCTCCACTCTGTCCTCTTAAGTCCCCATGAGATGGAAAGGACTGGATGGCAGTGAGTTTGGGATTTTTTTTTTTAAACTGTCACAGAGCCATGGGAGACAGAGGAGGCCATGTCCTCCTATCAAGATTCCCAGCTATGGAAGCAGCAGAGAGGTTCTGCTCTGTCTTAAAGGACCATTGGCAGAATAGACTTGATAGCTATGGATTGCTGTTTGACCACCGAGCGGAGTCCCCACTCCCAGAACCCCATGTAGGTGTTCTGACACAGTCCTTTACAGAAGTGTGGAGCCTCAGTGTTCTCGCAGAGGGGCTGCCAGATTTGAACCACCCACCTTGAGGTTAGCAGCCCACCTTGACACAGCTGGGCAAATAGCCTCAAAATAAAGAGCAGGGCTGGCAACACCCCCAAGGTGAGTGGTGCAGTTCGACTGGTTTTCCATGGACATGTACCATTTTCTCTTCCCTCCCCCCCCCCCAATTTTTTCTTACCCATCTCAATCCTGATATTCCAGGCTTCTCCTGGGACATGCAGCACGTTGGTGAGGAGGTCAGGGCCCGGAGCCCTGCTGCCTGGGGCTTTCTCTAACCCCCTGGCTCTGGATAAGCCTTCTGATTTTTCTGTGTCCTCATGTACAAAATGGCCTTGCCGATTGCCTCACAGGAGCCCTGGCGGCTTAGTGAGTTACGCACTGGGCTACTGGTCCCTTTGTGGAGCTGCAGTCAGCCCATCTCTGCAGCCTGGTGGGATCGGCCGACTTCCTGGGGGTCATCTTTTCAGACTCATTTTACTGCGGGGTACATTCCACCCCTGCCAGGCTGGCCGGCCCTCGGCAAGTCTGAGGATGGCCTGGCAGGCAGGTGACATGGGCATGGAGGGTGATTGGTTGCCAGGGATGCGGCAGGGCGAGGGTCCAACCTCTGACACGCAAACCCTGGCCTGCCAAGAACCGCCATAGTTTCCACCTCGCTCACATGGCCCGGTGGCCAGGGCCGGCCCGGCTGGATGTGACAATGGAAAATGAAAACACGTTTCCCAATTGTTGGGTCAAACTCTGAGTTGGCGAGGTTGGAAAGGACAGGGCGGAGGCCAGGTCCTTCTGAATCAGTGTCTCTGTGTGCCTCCTCCCTGGCCCAGCCTCCCTCCGGCACAAAGCTGCCCCCTTAGAGTGTCCCTGTGCCAGCTGCTTTGCCAAACAAGCTGTCCTCCTGTGGGTCAAGGCCACATTGCCCGCAGCTCTATCTCAAGGCCTCAAACTGAAACTGAAGAACTAGCCCTGGTCTTTCAGGGCCCTCAGCTCTCTGAGGGTCACCAAAGGCTGTACCAGCGAAGAAGGCTTGATTTCAAAAGAATGGAGAATGTCACTTAACCTGGTCCAAAGATGGGACAGGGAGGGGGGGAGGTGGGGAGGCAACTCAGTTTTCCATTCTACATCCAACAAACAGACAATTAAAAAGCCCCATCCCAAGCCCTGCCACGGCTCAATCTCAGTTCATGGGGACCCAATGGGACAAAGCAGAACTGCCCCATAGGCTTTCTACGAGCGCCCTCTCTACCGAAGCAGACTGCCACACCTTGCTCCCACGGTGCAGGCGGTGGGTTGGAATCACTGGTCCTTCCGCTGACCTCTTGACCACTGTGTCATCCGGGAGGGCGAGACTGGGAAGAGCACATGTGAACCAGGGAAGCCAGAGAAGAGGCTTCCTGACAAGGGACGTGTGCCAAGACCTGAAGAATGAAGGGAACGAGTCAGGTGACCGTTCTAGGCAAATGGGGCAGCAAGTGTGAAGGCCCCGGGGTGGGGCTGTGCCTGGCATGTTGGCTGGATCCCAGGGAAGGAGGAGAGGAGTAGGAGACAACGTCAGAGGGGTAGGTGGGAAATCAAAAGACCAGAGCCTCGTCCAAAGGCCAAAGCAAACTCACTGCCACCGAGTCAATTAGAACTTCTGTCAACCTACAGGCCAGGGTCCAACAGACCCTTTATTTCCAAGACTGTCACCAGCTGCAGAATAGAAAGCCCGCCCTTTCTCCCATAGGGCCTTGGGAGGTCAGGGAAGTCCCAAACCCCAAACCACTGCCATTGAGACACTTCTAACTCATAGAGGCCTAGATGGGGCTTCCAAGACGATGAATGGGTTACAGGAGCAAATGGCCCCATCCTTCCCCTGCAGAGTGGCTGGTGTTTGGATCACCAGCCATGTAGTTGGCAGCCCAATGTCTGTCTGCAGCGCCACCAGAGCTCCGTGGAGCAGGGAAAGAACTCAGAAAACAAGAATTGTTGAGAAAGTCTTTCTTTATCCTGTGACCTACCACCAAATCAAGTCCTACAGATCTTTATGGGGAAGGGGGTTGAGGTGGGGGGAAGAGTAAGGCTAGAGGAAGATACATAAGAACTTCCCCTTTTCCAAGGGAATTCTCCTTGGCCTAGAGGAAGAGCTGGGCTTGATGGTCTGGGCTTGATGCTGCAGATGACAAGGGAACTTACCCAGGTGACAACCTCACCTGCCCACGGCTTCCTCTGCAGTCACCTTAAGTCCCCACGTAACTGGACTGGGTCATAGTGACTCAGAACAACCACTCCTGCTCACCCAGCAAGAGCAATGAGTGCAGAAGACCAGCGTCTTGTGAGAGAATAAGAGGCGCCTTGATCATTACCAATGACTTCATTTTGTATAGGGGGAAACTGAGGCAGAGAAAGAGGAAAGGGTTTGCCAAGCATGATAGTTAAGGTTTTGCCTGGGCCAGGACTCTCAGTGTTTGGGCAGTTACGATATAGCAACTCCCTGATGAGTTTGACTGTAATGCAATTAACTGAGGTCTTTCATGAACAGCCAACCCATCAGAGGTTTCCTCAGGAGTATGGCCTGTGTGGCCGTCATCTACTCTGGTGTCAATTTGAGGATTAAGCATGTAGGGGTGGAGTCTAGCCTGTCAATCTTGAGATAGCCTTGAAGACTTTCTATGAACAACGCTCACTGCCTGAGAGACTCGACTGACAAGGCTGGTTCCCTGCGAGACATCCCTGAGGAGAAGCCACATGAACCTACCCTGATGTGACCAGAAACCTGGACCTAGAGAAGCCACAAAGCTCACAGATCTACATAGTCCACTGATTTTGCCTCTCTAGAGAATACAGCCTGAGACGCTTAGTATTACATGAGACAGCAGCAAACTTGAGGCTTGAGTTCAGACTTCATAACTGCCAAACCGGTGTTTCTTTCTCAATTCTGTGGAGGAAAGCATGTCAGTGAATACAACGGTTTACAAACGGAACTCCATTTGAGTCCTGGCTCGACCACTTACTGGCAGTGTGCCCTTGGTCATGTCACCTCTCTAAGCCTGAGATTCCTCATCTGGAAAATAGAGACAATGATAACAATAACAATGCCGCCTGCCTCATAAACTTGTGGTGAAGATTAAATGAGGCTGTATCTTTAAAAGGTTTAGTCTAGAGGGAGTGTCAGAAGAAATGATAGAGTAAGGACTCCAAAAACTCTCTCCTCTATAAAAACAATGAGAAAACTGGCAACAAATGGTCAAAATCTTGAATTCTGGAAAGTCACCAAAGACTTCCAGCCAATAGGGGGGAATTTTTATTCAGTAAGAAACTGTCAGATGTCAGTTAGAACCATGGTTTATATAGCATCTTAACTCGCCTGGTTCCCATCCTTGTCTCTCCAACTCTGCAGGAGCCTCAAACACATCCTCAGTAAAAAAACAGCAGCCTAATGACCACCTGAAAGGGTGGGGCATGGTCAAAGCTCCTTCAGAACCTCATTTCTAGAGAAGTGGCACTTTAACATGTGCCTGGTGCTGGCATCCTTGGAAACCACCGGCTACTCCTTAGGAGAGAGACAGAAACTTTCTACTCCTGTCAAATATTTATAGTTTGGGAAATCCACAGAGGCAGTTCTTTGTCCAGTGTTGCTAGGAATTAGAATAGACTCAATGGCTATGAATTTGACTTGGAGGCTTGGTCTTGATGGTTCCCTGAGGACCCTCTTGGCAAGCTATCATTATCTTCCTGGGAGACATTGTCAGAAGCAGTTAGAGGTAAATGTTTAACTTCTGGACTACATGAAGGGAGAAGCTGAGGCAAGCGATATCTGTTCCTGTTGGCACAGAGCCTGTCCAGACTCATGGTGAGTTTATGTGTTACAGAACAGAACCCAAACCCAGAGGGTTTTCTTGACTGTAATGTTCATGGAATTGTATTGCCAGGTTTATCCTCTGTCGTGGTGTAGAGTGGGCTTGAAGAACACGTCAACCTCTAGATTCATAGTTGAGTATGAACTACTTGTGTCAACCAGAGACCTTCAGGATGAACACCAGGTTAACAAAGCAAATAATCAAACAAAAAGCTTAAGAAGAAAAGCTGGATAACCACGGGGACTTTGGAAACTTCAACATGTTCATGGACCTTTAGAAGACTATGGGCTATTTGTTGGGACCATGGGTATGACCAGAGATGTGCACGTTTTCAGAAAAGACTTAAAAAGGCTCTAGGTTCTCACTTCTGGCTAGCCTTGAGGCTCTGCACAAGCTAGTCTAAGGCAGAGTTGTCAGCTCTAGCTGAATGTTGAATGAAGGACATTTATATTGATAAAGATCAAGAAGTGAAAGCAATTTTAAACATACATGTACCTAACAACAGAGCACCAAATATAAGAAGCAAAATCCATCAGAATTAAAGTAATAAATAGCTGTCTGAACAAGAGTAACTAGATTTCAATACCCATGCTAAAAAATAATAGAAATATATATAAGCTCAAAAGGAAATATAAGCCTTACACAATTCTATAGACTATCTAGGTCAGTGGTTCTCAACCTTCCTAATGCTGCAACCCTCTAAGATAGTTCCTCATGTTGTGGTCACCCCCAACCATAACATTATTTTTGTTGCTGCTTCATAAGTGCAATTTTGTTACTGTTATGAGTTGGGCAACCCCTGTGAAAGGATTGTGTGACCCCCAAAGTGGTCACAACCAATAGTTTGAGAACTGCTGCTCTAGATGTTAACAGATAGCAGGGAAAAATACCCAACAGTAGAATATGTTGCATGAGTAGTAGGCCAATTATAGATCCACTTAAGAAAAAATATTGATTTCCCATCTTATACCACATAAAAATTAATTCCAAGTTGTTTGTGAATCTATGTGTGACAAGTAAAACAGTAAGTATCAGTATGCCCTTGACTTTTGCAAAGATTTCTTAATTCATGTGAACACTAATCGTAAGTGAAAAGATCGACCTGACTTCTTTAAAATCAGAAACTTTTATTCTATTCATTTATTTTTAAAATGAGGAACTTTTAGTTCATCAAAAGGTAGAACTCAGAGAGTGAAAAGTTGAGTAATTGTGTGAGATAAAATACTTCATGTGTTACGAGCTGAGCCCTGGTGGCATAGTGGTTGTGCGTGGGACTGCGGCCCACTGGGATGGAGGTTCAATTCTAGCTCCACAGGAGCAAAGGCTAAGCCTCATACTCCCACCACCAGAGGGCAGTGATGCCTAAAAAATAAAAAAAATACTTCACGTGTGAGCAACTGATGAAAACATTGTAACCTTGATATATAAAGAACACTTCCAGTTATGAAGCAAAAGGCAACATAACTTAAAACACATTGTGAAATACATAGGCAAGCACATAACAAAGGAGACTAATCTAAATGGCCAAATAAGCTCCTGAAAAGGTGCTCAAACTCATTTACTATCAGGAAAATAATTTCTTTTTGTGGCATCACTGCCCTGGTGGGAGTAGGAAGCCCAGCCTTGCTCCTGGAGAGCTGCTGCTGGATTTGAACTGTCAACCCTGTGGGCTACAGTCCCGCACTCAATCACTAGGCCACCAGGGCTCAGCCAGGAAAATAAATTTTTGAGTTTTAAAAAGATACCACTATATTCTTCGTAGAATAACCGAGGCAGGGGTGGAGAGAAAGGGGGAAAGGGATTGGACAATATCAAGTGTGAACAAGGATGTGGAACAATTGAAATTTTTATGGCTCCTGGTTTATACTGGGACAATGTTGCGGAATTGATGGTGTCCATGTAAGTTCATCCTTTGCACACGCTCAACCCCAAACTCAAATGCCTTGTCATCAAGTTGATTCTCACTCAAGCCACCCTCTAAAACAGGGCAGAACTGCCCCTGCGAGCTTCGGAGATGAGCTGTTTACAGGAGGAGAGAGCCTGGCCTTTTTCCCCTGGAGTGGCAAGCCAACGCCTAACCACCACACCACCAGGGTTCCTATGTACGCCCTACAACATGCCAATTTGACTCCTAAATTCTGACCCAGCAGAACTTAGTCCATATGTGTTCCTGACCAAAAAAATCAAACCAAGACAAGCCACTGCCTTGGAGCTAATTCCAATGTGTAGAACCCCTGTGCGGCAGTTCTACTCTGTCCTAGAGAGTCACCGTATGGGTTGGAATCGACTCGGTGCAAACACCCCATCTTTCTCCCAAACTGCAGCTGGAGAGCTCAAACAGCCGTTCTTTTGGTTAGCAGACAAGCACTAATCACTAGGACTCCCCGTGTGCCCCACCCTTGAAGTTACACAAAATGATGTAACTTACCAATACTAATAAAGCTATTGGCAGCACTGAGTTATTTCACACATTACTATACATAGGATAATGGTCCTAGATGTTTTATTGGTCATGGTGCCCAACTGGCAGGCACTCCAAGGTTTCATCACGAGCGGACTTGATAAATGCTGTTGTGGTGGTTTGATGGCATTGACTCGGTCCCACCTCAGAGACTCTTTGCACAACAGTGTGAAGTGCTGCTGGCTGGGAACCAGCCTCATGACGATGATGATAGAGCCCATTGTCAATGATGATGATAGAGGCCATTGTTGCAGCTGCTGTGTCAATCCTTTGCATGAAAGCTTGACTGCTGCCTCTTGACCCTGCCTTTCAAAGATGCAGTGAGATGAAGTCTCGCCATCTTCTCTTCCAGGAGCACTCTGGCTATCCTTCCTTCAAGACAGAATTTGTTTTTCTGGAAGTCCAGGGTACTTTTAATATTCTTCGCCAACATCATACTTCAAATGCATCGACTCTTTAGTCTTCCCTATCCATTTTCCAGCTTTCTTATGCAGATGAGGCACCAAAAATACCATGGTTTGGGTCAGAGACATCCTGGTCCTCCAAACGACACATTTTCTCTTTAACACGTGAAAGAGTTCTTGTTCAGCCGCTTGATGTCTTTGCTGCTGCTTCCCCGGTCAGTGATTGTGCAGCCACGTGAAATGAAAAGCTTGGCAGCTTTCAATATTTTCTCCTTTCATCCGAGTCTATCAGTCTCATTGTGAGGGTTTTAGTCCAGCACAAAATAGCTCCCGTCAGTCCATGGTAGCTCACTAGTGCCTAAGATGTAACTTTTTATGCATTCCATTTTATCTTTGCATATATTTCAGGTTTCAATTATTAATAGATGTTGGCAGCTGTTCCTTCAAATTTTGAGCCATACCCCATCGGCAAGTGAAGGTCCCCCCAATTTTGCTCTCCCCAGTTGTCTTCGGAGTGTCTTCCAGTCTGAGGGGTTCCCTCCCCAGCATGGTAGCAGACCCTCTTCAGAGGATCTTCAGAATGTGTACAGTGGCGAATTCCTCAGGGGTGAACTGTCTATTCCTCCTTCCAAGTTTGTTCTGAGTCTGGAAGCTCTGTGAAACGTGTTCATCGTGGGTGACGCTGCTGGCCTTTGAAACACTTGTGAGATAGTTTCCAGCACCGCAGCCACATGCAAGCCCACCACAGTAGAACAACCTGACAGACAAATGGTGGCACAGTCACATAATACTACAGAGCAAAGAAATTGAGTGAGTTCTTGCTTCATACAACCTCATGGCTGAATTCATAGTGATGAAGCACACCAGCCTGTGATCCAAGGATCAGAAATAATAAAATCCAAATCCAAAGGAAGGAATGGGATCAGAGCTTAAATTGTGAGCACCTGGTTTGCAGAAGCCTGCAGATGACAGTGGAAGCCCCAAATCCATTAGCAGGGTCCTCACCTGGATAAAGTCTCTTGTGAATCCCCTTTGGCCATGATTGAGGGATGTGACTAGCCTTGTTACCTGATAGCATGATAAAATTGATCAAGGCAGATGTAGTTAAATTAAAATCTAATGTTTCATTATTTGAGCTTCCTTTGACGCATTTTGAAGTGGTTTGAGTTAGAGAGAGAGAGAGAGAGAGAGAGGGAAGGGGAAATACACATGGATGAAGCTTCAGGTGAATTCCTTCTGACTATAGGCCAGGGATGTGACCGTCTCAAGATCGTGCAGAGTGCCTGGAAAGTGGATTATTGCACATCCAGGTAGGTTAAAATTAACACCTGATCACCTGATCTCCCCTTTGACCTATTTTAAATTTGTTCTACTTCTTAATGTTTTGTTTTCTTTTGAATCGAGGTTTTTCTTCTGTTTTACTTTCTTTTGATACATTTTTCCAGGACAGGTAAATCTGTAGAGACAGTAACTAGATTAATGTTTTCTTGGGGGCATGGCAGGAGAGATGGTGGGGGGGGGGGAGAAATGTTGATCTAATAAGATGAAGAAAATGATCTAAAACTGATTGTGGTCATGACTGTATAACTCTTCCCCATATTATTGAATTACTGAATGGTATGATACATGAATGATATGCCAATCAAACTGATAATTTCATAGTCATAATTTTGCATGCAAGAACCAAGGAACTGTAAAACCACATCACCTGTATGTAAAGTTCACCAAATAGATAGCACTCATCCATGGTGCTAGAAGTCCTGACAGGGTTTCCCTTGGGGAGGCCAGAAGGAAGAGTGGCTGGGAACAAGTAACTCTCTGCTGGACTCACTCTTGTGATCTGAAGCTGTACATTAAGCCCGCCACTCTTTCTGTTATAAGTAATACTTGAATCCAATGAGGAATAGCTTTCTGAAATAGTGGGACGAGACCCACTTACTGTTGTGGGGATTACCAGAGAAGAGTGATAATAACGATGCCGCCGCTGACATGATAGTTAACGCCCTTACCTCGGCTCCGTACGTATCCGGCACTGAGTCAATGGTTCACAAAAGTGTAACCACAATCAGAATTCTGCAATATTTCAATGAGTTTTTCCCAGCTCCCTTTCCGTCTACCTAAACTCTCCCCAGATAGCCACTTCCCTTCAGGTGGTTCATTCCAGGAACACAAGGAAATGCATCAATCCTCAGTCTTGGGCATGCACAATTGGCATTCTGAATCCCGCAGAAAGAAATGACCTTGTTGAGAGAGGACAGTTTCCCCATCCCTTAGGTTGCCCTCAGTGCACCAGAAGCCTGACCCGATGAGCCGGACTGTGGAGTTTGGCTCCAAGTCTCAGGTAGGAAAAAAAAAAAACAACATTCTACCGGGCTGTCCCTGCTGCCTGGGAAGGAGGGGAGGCGGTTTTCTTGGCAGAGAGGTCAGGAAAAGAAGTGGAGAGTGGAACTCACATGCATACAAAGATATACAAGGTGCTGCTTTTGTGAGGCGAGCTGTTTTCAAGATGTCCCAAGGAGACACGGAGATCAGTCCTGCGTTTGTGCACACTGAAGGGACCGAGGAGGTTCTAGCTCTGTGTGCACATGGAAGCTCCCGGGTGTCTCCTTACAACTCTAGGGGCAGGCATGATTATCAGCCCATTTTCACACGTGACAATGGAGGTCGAGAGTGGCATGCTTGCTTCTTCCTGCTGACTTTTACCCGTGATGCACCCTTCTTACAGCACTTGGTGTTGGAAGGTGTTAATGTTGTCATCTTCCTGGTCCTCTTGTCCTTTAATGAGGTACAGTGTTACAACTTGAAATCAGGGAACTTTCAGTTTCTAGGAAGCCCCAGTGTTGCCACCAATTTACTAGAGGCCCTTGACTGGCAGTGATCATGGCCCAGTGCTCACCTGGGCGGCTTATGGATCACCAGGCCCTGTCTTGCCCACTATTCTATCTGGTCCCCCCCGCCGAAAGGTCCCTGGGAGGGGGCGGGGGGCCAGCACCATCCCCTCATGCAGATGAGGACGCTTCAGGAATCCAGGTACCTGCAGCAGCAGGTGAGATGCCAGGTCCGTAAGAAGAGTTCCCCTCTAGCAGCAAATGACGGCATCTCGCCAGGCCTCAGTTTCCCCCCCTGTGAAACGGCTGGGAGAGCACTCAGAGGGGTCCGTTTCGAGCGCCTTTTGATTGGAATTCTGGAGCAGGAAGAGGAAGAGGAAGGCAGAGGGAGAGCAAGAGGACATGAGGAGGAAGGCACACAGTTTAGATGGGGTGGTTTACATGTGGGCTTTTAATTTTTTCCCCGCTCCTCATGAGAAAAGATCCAAAGCAGATGTGGTCCTCTCGACTCGCAGTAGCCAATGAGATGTCACCCTGTAACCACGAAGCCATCTATCTATCAATAGGCCCTGTCCCGGTGGGACACTTAGCATTTGCAGGAACTGGGTCCCCCACGCTTGAATTCAACATTTAAAAGGGCCTCCGACCCCATGGGGTTTCCCAATTCTTCCAGGAAGAAGTAATTCATCAGGGTGTGCCCATTCCCCTCACCCCATTCAGAGAGCAAGACAGGAACCCCCATCCTTCGCCCCCTCTCTCTGGCCACACACTGGAGGCAGGATGGGGAGGCTGAGGAGGGGCCGTGCTCAGTAGGGGCCGAAGGAATGCGGCCCAAAACAACCCACCGCACAGGACCCGAGGCCACGCTGTGATTCTTTTTTAATTAAAATGGAGCCTTTCCCCCTTATTACAAAAACCATGTCTGTTTATTTTAGCACAATTAGACAGGAAAGACCAAGAAACAACACATTTAAAATGTCCCTGACCCGGAGAAGGCCATGGTAAACGCTGGGTGTATTCTGCGGTCGCAAGCTCAAGTGCCCATAAGGTTCAGGTAATTAGTGTAAAACAGGCTAATATTGAAGCTAATACATATGACCGTGTGAATTGAGTAGTATTCAAATGAAAATAAACGTAGGAGGAGGGTGAATTATATGAAAGTTAACATGGGTGGACTTGGGATATTTGAAAACATACTAGGAAGGGTACATCTGTGGAGACAGGCATTCAGAACTCTCAGATTGTGAATAAAGATTTAAGCTCCCGGAGTCACCTATTTGAAACTTCAGCTGTGTATCTTTTTAGATCGGTCTTTCTATCTATCCACCCATCCATCCGTCTAGCTATCTACTATACCTATCTACCTGTCTATCCACCCATACGTGTTCATTCATTCATCTACAAAGACAGGCATACACCGACATACATCCAATGGAGTTTTATGTGCCTGCTCAATATAACATTTAGATATAAGTGGAAGATTGGCAGCTAGTGTTACAGCCCTCCGTAACTCTGGGGGGGGGGCATAGGGGGGACATAGGGACATAGGGATGAGGTTTGAGAACCAGCAGTTAGTTCCCCATGCTTAGCATTTTATGAAACAATAGGCTCCATCTTCCCACAATTAAGGGGAGTGATCTAAGGTTGTCAGCTCTTTTCTTCCATCCAATGGGGCTGGGATGATTTAACTGTGTTCAATCACCCTCCTTTGGGGGCTTTGCTGGATGGGACTATGGACCTGGTCTCAGGCACCCCATCCTGCTTTGGGGCACAGCAGGATGGTCCCACTCTCCTTTGCCAGATTTGCTTTGTGTCCAGCTTCTCTGCAGTATCGGGTGGTCCTGGGACTTGACTGAGCCAACGAGAAGGACATAAGACAACGTGTGTTGGGTATTTCTGGGAAGGCGTATTCTTTTCCATAAAAGGAAGAACAATGTCACTGGCACTATCTCCCCCTCCTTTCTCCCGACTCCGAATGGTACTATGGATACCCAAAGCAGCAGCAGGCATCTTTGGGGTCAGGAGGAAAAGGGCCAGGGAATCACAGAGACACCACCCCCCCTCACCTGCCCAGCGGGGGAGCCCTGAAGCGTCCCCAGAGCTCCTTCACACCAGGTTCTTCTCTGTGGGAGAAACAACCCGTTTGTTTCAAAAAGCCCCTTCCTGTTGTGTTGGTTCTACAGGACAGAGTAGAACTGACCCCAGCACCGCCACTGCTGGTTCCAGTTGAGTGCTTTAATGACTGCACCCCCAGGGGGCACACTTTTCTTTAAGTCACTGTGAGTTGTTTGGTTCTGCTCTTTGCCACATGACAACTGAAAAAACGAAAACAAAGTCACCCTGTCATCAAGCTCCCCACCCTCAAAGGGGCAGAGAGCTAGTCCAGGGAGATAAAAAAGACCCATTTTTAAAAATCTTGGTAGTATCTTTATTTTTCTGATTTTGTTAAATACTAGTGGAAATCTTGTCCAGAGACAAATCTTGGTCCATAGTGAGACATTTTGGAATTCTTCACGTTTGTGGCAGTAGATTGAAGTCCAAGTAGAACTTCGGCTTCTTGGCCTCCTATTGCCGGGGAATGCAGACTATTTCCAGTTATAAAGGAAATAGATAACACCACTCAGGAAATGGCCTTTCAATAGTGTCAGGACTGTAACCTGAGTAAGGAGGTGATATTCTTACAACTGATTGACTGCTCATAATCTATCCCTGAATGGAGCTGATAGCATTGTACTATGTCCCATCAATAATTTCCAAACCTATATGCCTTTCTAAATGTACTGTCTTAATACCTAGAGGAAGCAGAATCACTTTCGTGCACTCTTTTTTTGTAAAAGAAGTAGCTATTTCTCCCCTATTCAGCATCACCCAACTCCTTCTAGACCAGTGATTTTCAACCTGTGGCTCATGACCCTCTTTGAGGAATCGAATAACTTTTTCACGGGGGTTGCCTAAGACCATAGGAAAACACATACCGTATTCTCCATGGCCTTAGGAATGGAGACATGGCTCCTCTATCTATCTCCAGGTGGGTCTGCCCACATGCAGACACACTCATGTATGAGTTCCTGCTGTGAAGATCGTTAGCCATGCAACACCATACTCAAGACAAAATTTTAATTTATTTATCACTAGAAATAAGCATTCACGGGCTGAGCCCCAGTGGTGTAATGGTTGAGTGCAGGACTGCGGCCCACAGGATTGGCAGTTCATATCCAGCAGCAGCTCTCCAGGAGCAAGGCTGGGCCTCCTACTCCCACCAGAGGACAGTGATGCCCACAAACAAAGAGACAAACAAACAAAGAAATAAATATTTCACAATGTAGAATTGCATATTGCTTTTTGTGATTAACCACTATGCTTAATCATGTCCAATTTATAACAATGAAAACACATCCTGCATATCAGACATTTACACGACAATTCATAACAGTAGCAAAATTAGTGATGAAGCAGCAACGAAAATGATTTTATGGTTAGGGGTCACCGCCACCTGAGGAGATGTATGAAAGGGTGATGGCATTAGGATGGTGGAGAACCGCAGGTCTCCAGCCTGGAAGTGGACCTGAATCTCAGTCAAAACATAGTGTTTGTTTATTGTTTCTAAGTTTTGTCATGACCCTTGTAGTTGTTTGATTGGTGTCCAAGTCTTCTCTCCCAGAAAAAAAAAAAAAGGAAATGTTTCTTCAGTGCCTACCCTTCTGTCAGAAACCATGGCACTAGGTTTTATCCATTGCTGACAATGTTCCTGGGAGATAGGCTACCAGTATTGCTTTTTATCTTGACTTGTCATTCTCGATTCTCTCTGATGAGAACGAACCAAGTTAAGGACTGTTTCCTAGCTAGCGGCATAGCTGTCGTGTGTGATAAACAGGTTTGTCTGACACCAAAAGCCTGCTCTCACCACACAGCCTTACAAACAACCTTCCCCTGTGTACGTGGTGGCCTTCGAAGCTCAGGGCTTGTGTGGTTTTAGTGGCGCTCTCTTGCTGTGGATGAGCAGCTTGTGAGACTTGCCACCCTCAACAAGGGACTTTCTCCAGATAGATTTTCCCACCAGGCTTTTGGTTCCACCTGGCTGCAGGTCAGCAGAAGAGTAGTCCAGGATGCACGGAAGGATCTGGCTCAGCAGTGTCTGGGACACAGGAGGTGCCCACAGTTTGTTGAATGAATAAGGTGCAGTTTGTGAGTCGTCGGCAATGTTGTATATCCTTCCCTATCCATAGGCGTTTGGCTTTCCGTATCAGACAATGTTTCAAAGCTATGCAGTAGCTTCGAAGGTTTCAGTAGCTATTTCCTCCATAGTGGGCAGATAATTTCTTCTTCATTTTCTGTGCTTAGTCTGCAAGCTCCACTGAAACCCATTCTTGGATGATCCTGCTGGCTTTTGAAATACCAGTGACAAAGCCTCCAGCACCACAGCAACACATTAGCCACACAGTATGTCAAACTCGCAGACATACATACACCGGAGAAGCTCAGTAGCAATCGCTACATTATAGGGACGGACTGTGGAGCAGACCATCAATTGCTCATACGTAAATTCAGGAGAAAGCTGAAGAAAATTAAACTAAGTCCACGAGAGTCAACATTTGACCTTGAGTCTAACCCACCTGAATTTCGAGACCATCTCAACAACTGACTTGACTCATTGGACTCTAACGACAGAAGACCTGAGGAGCGGTGGGAAGACACCAAGAAGATCACTCATGGAGAAAGTAAAAGTAAAAGTAAAAAAAAAAAAAAAGTCAAAGGTCATTAAAAGATAGGAAAGAAAGAAAAGATAAAAGTGGATGGCAGAAGAGACTCTGAAACTTGCTCTAACTGGGAGAGGCCCTAGATAAAGCACATGGAAGAAAAGATAAAGTCAGAGAGCAGAATAGAAAATTTCAAAAGGCAGTGCCGGGCACAACACCAAATGTTATAATGAAATGTGAAAAGACCTAGCATTAGAAAACTAAAAAAGAAGAACATGGTCAACGTATCTTAAACTGGAAAGAACTTAAAAAAATTCGAGCTTCAAGTTGCTAGATTCTATGGGGAAACTATGAAAGGATCTAGGAAGCATGGAAAGAAGGTGGAAAGAACATACAGTTTCTGCACCCCAAAGAACTCTTCAGCATCCCAACAGTTCAGGAAGTCGCATATGAAGGAGAAGCCGTGGTGCTGAAGGAGGTCGTTCAAGCTGCACCAAAGATATTAACCCGCAATCAGGCGTCAGGACACACCATGGTACCTTTGCACATTCCGTGCCCCTCTGTTGGCAATTCACATCTCCTGTTCCTTTTCTGTGAGGATCCCTCCATAGTTTCTCACC
>PVJH01033876.1:0-20949 GCA_004026705.1 Nesogale talazaci | reverse complement strand
CAGGAAGCTGGGCCCCTAGCGAAATGCCAACAGCCTAAGAGAAAGAGACATGCCCGAGCATAAGACAGAGTGGTGGGCCTTCAGTCCGGGGAGGGAGTAAAGCTGAGTATTTTTAGGTAAGAGGCAGCTCACTTGTGGAGTAGGGTGCTTCCAGGTATTGAACTGGAGAGCTAAGTTTGCTGGCCCACAGACCTAGAGCGCCTCAGAGAGCTCTGTAATGCTGCGGAAGCAGAGCAGAAGCCAGGTCAAGGGACCAAGGTCAAGTGAGAGGCCTGTGGGCATAGCAGAGAAGAAGCTTGACCAAAGAACTGTATGTACCCTGCACATTTCTGATGCTAAACTGTTACCTGCAGTATTCCCTAATAAGCCCATAATCGTGAGTGTTGTTTCTAAGTGGCTCCAGCAAAGAATTATAAATACCCAGGCGAGAAGCACAAGTGCTGACAAAGAACTGGTAAGAAGGTTCGAGGGTAGAGGCGTGCCTGACTTCAGCCTCATTGGAATAGGTCTTGAGCAGCTAATGGCGATGGTGTGATTCTCTCTGTCCCTGTTGAAATCAGAGGGGATCAGACTCCTCCCTCCTTTGGAGGTCCTTCCCTTCCAAGTCTGTCCGTGACGGGTCACTGGGCATCTGTTATCCAGTTGCACAAGCAGGCAGTTGTGCTGCTTCCTTGTCTCCCAGCAAGAAACTGATGTGGCATTTTATAAAATTGGGGTAGTCCAAATAGAGAAGTGACCAACAAACGAAAAGGCCACCAAGAAGCAAAAGGACTGAGTGACGCCAGCAGAAGAGGAACCCTGGGAGGCCAGCCTGGCTGCTCACGGAGAGGTTCCAACCCCCCAGCTGCTCGGAAGACGGAAAGCCCTGGCAGCCTGCTGCTGTCAAGAGTACAGTCCAGGACACCCGTGGCCGCTCTCCTCTCTGCTGCAAGCCTGAAAACCGCCCCTTCCAACAAAAGGACTCTCAGAGAGAGCTCACAGCACATAAAGGACGAAGGGTAAGGTGCTGGAAGCTGATGCACACTCAGGAAGGAGCACGACAATTCAGAGAAATGATACTTGTTCTGTACCATACATTATCTGCCAAGAAGAGTCAGCAATGTTTCAATCACGCTTTCTGTGTTTTTAAAAGAAAATAGTGTTCAAGAATACTTTATTTTCAATGTCGTGCATGACAGTAGAGTAAATATTCACCACCACCACTCCCCATTTACTATATACATGGACAGTCAACAAAAGGGTACATGTAGTATTTTGACAAAAAACCTGTAAAGGACCTCACAAGAACTTGTCCTGTTTCCTGTTCCTGTCACTCAGCATGTTTCTAGCCTGCACAATCTTCGTTCAAGTCTCGCATGACTGGGCTGAGTGAGAAGTGCCTGTTGCTTCCATTCCTCACCAAGTTACAGTTCTTACTTCCTTTCTTATTAATAATGCTTTTATATTCCAAACACAGGTCTCTGCGGATTTACTCATTTCTAATTAATTGCACTAGTGTCTGAAGGCATGGCCTTAATAAGCAGCTCTCTGGTATTGAGAATTCCTCTGCGACCTGTTTGAGAAGAGCTCAAATTTTGCCATAACTGGATTTTACACCCACCGATGTGCACAGCAGATGAAGCCTATTAATAGGGTGCTCAAATCTTCTCTAAGTCATGTTTATCTGATAATTCCGTTTCTGAGGGAAAAGTATGAAAGCATTTAACCGTTACTGTGGACCTGTCGACTTATGTAGCTCCAGCTCTCAGGAGAGTCCTAAATGCTCAATGGATGACAAGAAACCCCAGGCAAGACGTGGGTCCTTCATAGTCACTGAATAGAATACTACAAGGACACCTGAGAAAAGAGTTCTGATTGATTTAAGGGAACTTTTAGAGAGCAGAAAATTGTGTAACCACAAGCCCCAACTAAACTCATTGCTGTGAGATCAGTTCTGACCATAGCTACTCTCTAGGATACCATCTCCTGAACTTAGGTGACCTACTGCCCCTTTTTGAGCAAAGAAGTTACTCAGTGCTCCTCCTCTGGTGGTGAAAAACTTTCGTCTTATAGCCCACAATCTGGGAGAAAACATAGGTATTCGCCTTTGCAGCATCCCTGGGGTCAGTACTGCATAATTGGACTGGGGGGAACTGCTAGGGGCTCTAGCAGAACCATCCTAAAGGGTTTCTGGGGCTGTAAATCTCTAAAGGAACAGGCTGCTTCAACTATTTCCCACAGGAGTGGCTGGTGTCTCAAACCACCGACCTTTTGTTGAGCAGTCAGGCACTTAATCACTGAGCCACCAGGGAGCCTTTGTGCCATAATACTTACTACAAACGGTGTAGGAACGTATCTTGAGAAAAGGTAAACTGGAACATCTTTAGCCAGTAAGACTGCAGCAGTAAGTTTAGCAAGCCTTAAAAAAGAGAGAGAGAGATTTCATTCCACCACAAAATAAATGTCTCACCTTACAATCGTTCTGAATTTTTCATAGCCTGATACACTCAAGTTTTATAATTACTAGTTACTTAAGCTTTAGGATCCAACTTAAAGACAGCAAGTATGAGTAAATGGAATTAAAAAAACAAAACCGGTTAACAAAGAACAGCTTTACACCCTAATGTCTTCTTTTCCCTTCTTTCAATTGTTTTCCCTTCTTTCACTCATAATGACTCTTTTACTAAGAAATAAATTCCACAGTAAGTAAATAAAAACACGGTAAATCCTCAACATGCATGATTTCCCCAGGGGCGGGGAGACACACACACACACACACACACACACACACACACACACACATACACGCCAAGTTACTAGCCCGTGTGTCAGAGTAGAACTGGCCTCCACAAGGTTTTCAAGGGCTGCTTTCTTAGAAGCAGATCACCAGACCTTTCTTCTGAGGTGCCTCTAGGTGGACTCAAGGCTGCTAACTTTTCCACTCGCTGCTAAGCATGGTAATCAGTGGTACCCCCTTGGGGATCCACCTTCTGAGTATCGGACACTGAAAACAGGCATCACTATGTCATGACTATGTGTGTATGAACACACCGTAGAACCGATTACATAGGATGATAAAGAGAGACTACATACTACAAAATTACTCCTGCCCTGAATAGTTTGCCTTTAACTGCAAACTTTTAAAATATTTAAGATACAATTGTTCTATAGAACTTTAGCTGAAAAATGCTGCCACTTGTCTACACACACATTTCTACTTGACAGTTTCCTATTTCAGAAGTCTTGCTTCTGGGCAAAATATTAATGAAAATAAATAATGTTTTATTCCAATCCAACTTAATCTTTGAAATAATTAGCACTATACCTCTGGCTGCTGCAACTGCTAGTTACTTGCCCCCGGGTGTCATACCCAACGACAAAGCCTCTCTGCTTGAAGTCTGAGAAACAGCTCTCAAGGTATCTGTACATCCCCTGAAGCAGACAAATATAAGACATTAGTCCTGTCTAATGCTTGCATTTGAGACTTAAAAAACCTTTCATTTTCTGGTTTGGGGTCTCGCTAGTTGACTCTTAGGGAACTGGCTTCTGCTCTGGGCTCCCACTGGTTAGTAGTGTGGGAGCAATAGTGTTCAACGCACAAGTTGAACCTGTTTACTTGGCAAACCTGTTTACTTCCCATTAGAAAGCTCACATAAATAACCATCTAATCGGGCTGAGCCCCGGTGGCGTAGTGGTTGTGCGCGGGACTGCGGCCCACTGGGATGGAGGTTCAATTCCGGCTCCCAGGAGCAAAGGCTGGGCCTCCTACTCCCACCACCTGAGGGCAGTGATGCCTAGAAAAATAAATAAATAAAAAAATAACCATCTAATCTAGTACATGGAACATTTCAAAAAGAAACTAAGAATCTCTAGACTAAAAAGATTGTTCCCCACCAAACCCACTGCGATGGGAGTCAGTCCGACTTACAGTGGCCCCCTGACTGCTTCCTAGGGTTTCCTCAGCTGCAAATCTTTATGGGAGCAGTAAGCCTCATTTTTATCCCTCTGAGCAGCTGGTGGATTTGAACTGTTGACCTTCTGGTGTAGTCCAGTGCATACATAACCCACTATGCCATCAAACCCCAAACCAGGACTCCTTAAAAAGACTATTGAAAATGTCAGAAAAAAGTCTGTCTTTCAAAGTCTAGACCAGTGGTTCTCAACCTTCCTAACGCTGTGACCCTTCAATACAGTTCCTCATGTTGTGGTGACCCCCAATTATTTCCATTGCTACTTCATAATTGTCATTTTGCTACTGTGATGAATCGGGAAACCTCTGTGAAAGGTTCGTTCAACCCCCACAGGGGTCGTGACCCACAGGTTCAGAACCTCTGCTCTAGAGTCTAGAGCAAAGAATTTTGAGCCTCTTGCTAAATTTAAGCCTCTTGCTAAATCATGAGATGGAAGCTAGCCAACATATTTACCCTATTTGTGATGAAGACATTTAAATATCAAACCACATATATTTTTATGTCAGAATATTTCTTAAACTCATTTGTAATTCTTTGGTTTTAAAAATTCCAGAGGGGTGTGGTTACTTCCCAAACTAGGGAACTTTGCAATAAATAAAAATAGAATGAAGTATTTAATATCGGAAAATTTAAAAAGTAGATGACAGCTATTTAATTATGTACAGATGAATGGCTAATTTTAAGGAACATTTTCAGCTAAAATAACACTTCATATTTTACAATCTTTTAAAAATTACTTTCACACATTATCATCTTTAATCCTTACAATAATCCTAAGAAGTAGAAAATACATCATTCATATTCCTTCTACCTGTCTTCCTTCCTTCCTTCCTTCCTTCCTTCCTTCCTTCCTTTCTTTCTTTCTTTCTTTCTGTTTTTTTTGTGTGGCATCACTGCCCTGGTGGGAGTAGGAACGTTTTTTTCAAAAAGAGGGGTCAGTTAAGACCGAAGCTCCATTTACTGACTTGCCCCAGGCCATTCAGTCAACAAAAATAAGCTAGACTGAGTACGGTATTTAAGATCCACTGGCATTTTGCAGATGTTAGATTGTGTGTGGTGGCTACAATGACTTCTCATCCCTGGATGGTCTTTCAAGCTCATCGTCTTAGCTCCTTTTCCAACTTAGTCCTATACATGTGAGAGGGAGGGGTCAATACGGACCCAGCTGCCCACTTGCCCCAATTTATCCATTTCTCATTATGATACCATCCTAAGGCCTCCGAACAAGGTATTTCTCTCAGCTATGAGACTTTTTGTTTTGTTTTAAACCATCTTATCCTCCTAGAGGTAGAGTCTGAAGAAGGATGGGATTTAAGAATCAGATTTAATCTGGCTTTTTCAAGTTACATCATGGGATCCAAATTCCTATCAAATGTTACACCTTTCTATAAATGAATTTCCAATCAAATCCTCCACTTAATCTTCACTTCAGATGAAAGTTTTATGAGAAAACCCAATATGATAGCCCCAATTTGTGAGCTATTTGAGGTACAATGAACTGTTTTCTTATGGCATACAATGTTGTAGCCTGTAATCTGATGTTTTCATTCTCAGATGTTCCCTCTCAGTTACTGCTTATAACGTTTCCAAGCCCCAGAGACAAGTAAGTGGTCACATTTATAAGAATGCCGGTAATAGGAGGTAATGACGGGGGGGGGGGGGAGGAACTCTTCAACTTAACATCAGAACTTACAATGGAGTCATTGGAATGGCACCGTGACATGTAAGTCAGGGAATGCCTACATATAAGAAAGATTTAGCTGAAGCATCTACAGCGGAGGAATACGACGGAGCTGAGAAACAAAGCAGCACTAGCCCGTAGCTTTTATAGAACTCCCTCAGAACAAGGCTACAGCTAATTTACTATTTGACAGAGTTATGAATACTGAGTGTAGTCCAGAGCTACTTTTAGCACAGTAATAGGCCGTATACTCTCTGTTTGGGCAATGTTTGACCAGAAAGTCTATTGTATTAAAAATTCGAGGTACACAGTGAACATTAATAGCAATGGATGCTAGCCTGTGGCATGTACCAAAAGACTATTAAATTATTATTGTTCCTGTAGTATTATGCTTAAGATATCTTAGTGTATCAGGAAGTGCTTTTTTAATGCTTTTATGCAGAGAATGGTACAACATATACCAAGAAAAAAAACATTTAACTTGCTGTTGCTACACGTGAACTGCCTGCATATAATAAGATGCTTGCATAATATTCAAACCGTGTGACATCCTATCTCACAGAATACTCTGGACAGAAATCAACACATGACCATCCATGCTAAGTGCATTCCTGGCTTCAAAACTGTAGTGCCTTGAAGTAGTGGGGATGATTCACTAAAAAGAGAAGTAACTTATTTCAAAAATGAATTGAATAAAAATGTGGAGAAATAAGACTATCATACCACATACTCTCTTAAAGAACTCTCAAATTGGGTACAGAAATTCATGTTAAAGGGACATACTGTAACTAAATTTCTCAATTACTTTGGTTGACTTTTTACAGTGGCCACATGGGGAATTTCCTCTTGTTTCTTTGTGCTAGTTTGATATGTCACACTATCCATTTCTTGGTTTTAAATGCAATGTATCACTGGCACAAAAGCTACGCCTTAGGGAAGACTAATAGTCCATTCTATACGTCATCTGGGTACCTTTCTGGAAATAACGCTAACTTTTAAAGGTAGGCACAATCTAATCTGTAAAGAAAAAAAAACCAACCTAAGAATGAGAAAAATCACACATAAAACGCTCTATATAGTAATACCTGTGTTGACTGTATTACTGTGAGGTCATTAATATAGCAAAAGCCTGCTCCCATGGCTGAACGAAGTCCTGCAGTCCCAAAGGTCATTCGACAACAAAGGCGATCTCGAAGCTCTTTGTTCATCCCATTCCGTAATAGGTTCTCGATCTGTTCTTTTGTTTTGGGATTCTGTGAATAGAAAAAAAAGTTAACACTTAATCAGGATCATCAACAGGGTTCTTGTACTCAGTCTTTCTGCTGGGCCAGTATGTATCATGTGTATGTGTCATAAGGTTCTACATTCACTATAAATCCTACTGTTGATATGTATAATCAAAATAAGAGCTGCCATTTCCCGAGCCCCCAAAGGAGCCCAGACCTACTTACAGATGATCTTATCTGTCTCTAGGTGTCATAGTTGTAGAAAACGCATACATTAACAAGTAGCCTGTATTGGTTAAGCACTTGGTGCTACCCCAAAGGTTGGCGGTTCAAATCTACCAGCCGCACAATGGGAAAACAAGATGCATGTGTGCTTCTATAAAGAATTACAGCCTTGGAAACCTCGTGAGACAGTTCTACCCTGACCCAGATGGTCATAATGGGTTGGAATTCACTCAATGGCAATGGACGAAGAAAATTATTTAAATGGCAAGGTTATCTTGCTTACCCTATAATATTATTCCAATGTCTATGGTGCCACCTAAGATTTGCTAGTGAGGCCAAAGAGAGAGAGATTTCATATAGAAGATAGGTGCAAGGCTGACGAAAATGAAAATGACTAGAAACCGTCAGTTCTCTAGAAGGTGAGTGGCCCTGCTACAGACGGTTGGTGAGATTGTCAATGAGAGTGATTGGGCTGAACCTGGGCAACTTTCAAATGCTCATGCCCGTTGACTCATCGATTTCTCCGCCCACAACAACATCTTCCCGTCCATGAGAAGACTTATTCATGTAAGAATGAATGTTCTTTTCTATATCATTTACTGGTAGAGTTCTTATCTCCACTTTACGTATGAAGAAATTAAGGCTTAAAGAGGAAATTCAACAACACTGAGCTGATCCTGGCGGTCTAGACAGGATGTGGACCCTGCTGGGTCTGGCTCTGAAACCTATTACCTCCTTAACACAAACAATCAAAACAATCGTGTTGGGTGAATAGGCTTCTAATGACAACTCCAGCCAAAGAAAGGAGGCCTTGTGGCACGGTGGTTAGACACGTGGCTGTTAGCCCAAAGGTCAGTGGTTCTAACCCACCAGCCTCTCTGCGGGAGAAGCATGTGGTAGTTCTCTTCAGTAGAGATTACAGGCTGTCTTGGAAACTCCAGCTCTGGAGAACTTCTAGTGTGTCCTATGACGGCACTAAGAGTTGGTTTGTTAATCTTTGGCAGAAAGTGGGGTTAGATCGTTTACTTTAGATAAGCACGCATTTATTTTACAAAACCACTTTCTATCATCGAAAAGTGTGACATTGCCACTAAGCATCGTATATTATTTTTGACATTTTACCGCTGACCTGCATTTTGCTAACTATAGCGCCTTAAAAATCTTATCATGTATTATTTAGGGATGAATCAGTAGCACACGCTTTTTCTAAAGTTCTATGTTAACTATGTAAAGATATGTGATACTTGGATTTTTACTTGTTCACAGGTTTTCAGACATTGAAATAGTTCTAATTTTTTGTTTTTAACAAAGAGGAGTTTCAGATCCAGTGTTATGTTTATTCGATCAAGTGGAAAACAAAACTATTTTTAACCAAACAGGAAATTCAAACAAAACCTTAGACTTCCTTAGATAACTTGTTTACTTTGGAGAAAGAAGGAAGGGAGGAGAAGGGCCAGAGAAGTAGACATGGGAAATTAAAACTATATCTACAATTAGTTTAGGTTTTTAAAAAGGTTACTTGATTCCAATTTAACAATGTTATGGTTGAGCACAGCAGGAGCTGTTTGTCATTAGCTTCTTAAATAGAGATGAAAAACCAATTTGCTAAAAGGCTTATTGCTTCCAATTTTCTTAAAAGGAACGCTGGAAGCATCCTAATGTGAGACTTTGGCATCTTTACTACTCTAAGAATCCAGGCTATCCTCCACAACTCCAGTCCATCTCACCCCAATTACACATTTCAACCAGGTCCATCAACCAAGAACCTGCGATGGAATCAATTTCTAGTTACATTCAACATAAAGGTTAGGAGGGAGGAGATCGGAGCCAACGACCAGAGGAGTCCAAGTTCTCTTGGGATTCCAAAAGTCTCCTGAAGTCTGTGAGCCAAGTTCGTGTACAGGTTAAAGCCTCAAACCCTCGGGAGGGCATAAAAGCATCTAGCACTGTCGCTGGCACGTTCGCCCTCAAAACCCACTAGCTTGCGTTCTTCTCTCTGTAAGCCTCACAGTAATCCAACACACATGCTATTTTTGAGTGAAACATCCCTTTCTTGTTCTCACAGAGCTCCTATGCAGTTTCACTTTCCATTTTATTATTCTGTTTCCTACACTTTAAATTTTCTGCCCTCAACGCCCGCTGCCCCGTCCACTGGCCAGATGCACGGCCAGCCTGTGGGTGTTTACAGTAGAACTAGTGTCCCACAGACTTTTCAAAGGCTGAATTTTGAAGACTGATCAGAAGTCGACCATCAGATCTTTACTCCAAGGCACCTCTGGGGAGACACCTAGCACTAACGTTTCCGTTACCTATGGAGAACAGTCACCGTTTGCACCACCCAGGGACGGAATCCTCTGTCCCCAGAGCCTGCGTTTCGCCTTGCCCCACCGCTCCTTCAAGGCCCAGCGCAGATTCTACTTAGAGAATTCCTGAAAAGCCCATTGGTTTCTCTTCTTTGAATGCCTACTGTTCACAAAAATTAGTGTCAGAGTTAACTACTCTTTTTAAAGTATATTTGAAAGTTTATTTTAATTAGTAATTAGAAAATACATGCACACGTTTCCCTTCTTTTAAAAGAATACAACTAAAAGTGTGTGTACAACGACAGACTCCTTTGACTATTACGCTCATTCCAGAGCCTATGACGGGCTCGTTTCAATGAACACATCTTGGGGGCCCTTTTAGTACATGCAGATCTGTTACGCCTTTCAGTTACCCAAGACTGTTGCCCTGTTCGTTTGACTAGACCCCGAACCCAGAGCATCTAGGTTTTCTCCAGTTTTTAGTTGCATGTATTTCGGAGAAAACGTGGCATGAGAGCAGAAATAATGAAATATGAAATAAAACCACTGCTTACATTAAAGAGATTTTCTAACAAAGTAGGTTCTGGAAAACTAAAAGCTAAAATACTCTTGTATCTGAGCGTCATCGTATTTTTCACTTACACCATAGCATTCATACTCTCGGAGACATTAAACACAACCCTTTTCAGAGTTGTGTTTTGTAAGCTCGTATCATGCAGTGATGTGGGGTTTAAAGCCCTCTGCAAGGCTGGACACATTCCCAAGCGCTATGCGCTCCTTCTGTTCTTCTCCATCACCATCAATCACTGTCCCAACACCAGAGGGCAGCAGGCACAATACGAATTAGCAGTAATTCACAGAGCAACTGACAAGTGAAAAATACTCTCTAAGTAAAAATTGCACTAAATTACTAATTGACCTCTTCGTTTTAGGAAATACAGTTCTAAAATATAGGAAAGACATGTGAAGTAGGTAAAAACCAATGAAACAAGAACATGCTTTTCCTCGCCAAGGGCGGATAAATCTAATAATGTAGATTACTTAAGGAGAGACTTTGAAAGTCGAAACGAGTAGACCAGCATAAGCTACAGAGGCCTGGTGGTGCTGTGGGTCAGGCATTGGGCGCCTAACTGCAAGGTCAGTGGGTCAAACCCATCAGTCACTCCATGAAGAAAGACTGTCTGCTCCTGTAAAGACTTTCAGTCTTAGAAACCATATGCAGGGTACTGTGCATTTGAATAGACTCTGTGACAATAGGTTTCTTTTTCTCTCTTTTATAATACACTCACATGCATATATATCTTGCTAATTCAATGTATCTCACAAATAAAATGTGGGAAAGGCAGCAAATGAAAACAAATAAAGAGAAAAAAAAGATAAGGAAGCACATGAAGATAAGGTCCTATTTGACTCCTGTGTTTGTTTTACGAAACAAAAGAAGAAAACAGGGAAAGCATTCCAAATCAAAGCTATTGTATATGCTTAAGTATAAACAGAGTTTTCCAGTACTTTCCCTCCCCCCTTTTAAAAAAAATCATTTTACTGGGGGCTCATACAACTCTTTGCACAATCCATCCATCCATCGTGTCAAGCACACTTGTACATTTGTTGCCATTATCATTTTCAAAACGGTTGCTTTCTACTTGAGCCCTTGGGGTCAGCTCATTTTCCCCCCTTCGGCACTTTTTTAATGCAGTTTTTGTGGTAAAATGAGGTGCCCTCGGCTAATATTGGGGTCAGCTCATACTTGAGTCTAGGCTTGCTAATGGCCTTGGATAAAACTCGAAGGAAATGAAACAAATGCCCTTTCTGAAAGTCAACATAAAGTACATAACATGCACAAGTTGCCAATTCACCTCTTTTTAAAATGGTCACGCAGGACTTTTCAAATAAGACTCTCCTGCCTTCCGAGTACATTTTTTTAATATGAAGAAAACAACAGAGCTTGAGTTGAAGACCAAATTTGCCTTTGCCTCTTCCCTCCCTTCAGATACATCATTACCGAAGGGTGACAAAGCCCCCCTCCCCCTCCCCAGAAAGACCTGTGGGGAGGAATCTGTGGTCTTCAGGAGAGATTTCCACACACTTCTGAGAAAAGCTCGGACACAACAAAGCAGAAGACACCAAAGCCCCAAATAGGTCAACAGCATCTATAGTTGTTCTCTAGCCAAAATTAAACCTGTGTTTTGTCTTCCGGGTGAGCCTCAACGTTGAGAACAGTCTAAGCGCTAGTGGAGAACGTCACTGTCCACGGCCGCCGGGCCTCACCCTACACCTCCTCCTCTTGAAGTCTGCTTCCGGGAACGCACTGCCCCCTGGAAGGTGTTGAGATCCTCCTGAAAGGCGTTTGATAAACATTTGGTTGTGCTCTAGGTGAAGGCGGACAGAGCAAACTGGTTTTTCAGATAGTAGTTCACACACAAATTGTTCTGTGACACTGGCTGCAACCGCCACACTGTGGCAGCCTCCTCCCTGTTTCCTCTCTGGGTAGCTTTTCTTAAGTTCTCTCCATTCATTGTTCAACATCATGCCCCATAATAGCTGGCTTCCTTTGTGAATCGTGTATCCAGGTTCTTTCTTTTTTTTCCTGGAGGAGTTTTAAAACAATGTTATCAGTAATACTAGATGCCATCTTCGCTACATCGCTAACACCTTCTAGTTTGCAGGGGTTCATGGACGTGAGGCTGTCCTCTTTCCAAGACACACACGTGATGAGACGCTCTGTGAATCTGCTGCGCTGCTGTCTCTGGGATTTCTCTTCTTTGGACTTAGTTTCTCCATGCCTCAACTTCCTTCATATAGCCTCTTTCTTTTTGTTATGTTTCTTTGGCTGTAACTTTTATACCTCCTACTGAATTCAAGCACTTCTTCATTTCCAAGACCGCGCGCTTGTTCTCTGCCTGAGCCCTCTGTTGATGTCACGGCTGCGACCGTGGGGGCTCAGGCACAGGAACAGCTGTAAGGATGGTTTGTGATGGTCTGATTTTCCTGTCTGTTGGGTACAGGGTCCCAATGGGTTGTAGTTGACTCCTTGGCATCCAACAACGACAAAATTTTGTTTACTTTTTTTCCCCTTAGCATCCTTTCTTAGAGGAAAAAATTATTTTAAAAATTTAAAGTTATATATTTATATATATTTTTATCTCCGCTTTTTTTTCTGCACCCGTAACTTTATTTGGGATTTTCCCTTATTCCAATTTCTAAAAATAGTTTGATTCTTGGTCAGTCGCTGATTGTCACAGATTTTTCTAGAAAGCTAGTATGTGTTTTCTACATGTTTTTGTGGGTTTCTATGCTTTACTGGTATCCACGGATTTTTCTAGAAAGTTATGTTTTTATGCAAATAAGCATGTTTTCAGCTGGCTGTTGCCTGGAATGCAATGGCCACTTTGGAAGGGAGTTCTGTGTTTGCATGTTGGGTTTATTGTCCTATGGGCTTTGCTAACACCAATTGCATTATTTAAACTTCCAGAAGAATAACTGAAACTATCAAGTTTAGGTGAGGCTGGAGAGCAGTGCAAATGAGCTCATGTCCTAATTTTCAAAACAGATATTTGATATCTAACATCTAAAGCTTAAAAATAAAACACGGAGGTAACTGCATATCACTTAGTACGTTGATGATAATGACCAAGAATGCCAAGTACACATCATTAAAAATTACTTTCTACAATTTTTTAAAAGAAAGTCACAGGCCAACACGTAGAAAGACGTTAACTTTCGTGAAGGGGAAGACCCTCAACAATGAAGGAGATGACCAAAAAATGATGGAAACAGGGAAAGGCACATGAAGGCTTGATGAGCCACTGAATATAAACCCGATTATCGGCTTGAAAAATCTTCACCTAATTGATAATAAAAAGCTTTTCAACTGGGTTTTTTTTTTTTCTTTAAAAATGGTTTTCTACTTGAAGGTTAACAGCGGCCATCTAGCTCAGGAGCAAAAAAGCCCACGGTGGAAGAGGCACACCAGCCTGTGTGATCATTAGGTGTGGAAGAAATCAGGTATCAGGCATCAAAGAAAAAACATCGTATCATTGTGTGCCCACCTTCCCGATATGATCACTGAAGACAAATGGGAGCATAGGCAAACATGGTGGAGAAAGCTGACGGTGCCCTGCTATAGGTGCCTGGGGTCTTAGAGGCTTGAACGTAAACAATCAGCCATCTAGCTCAGGAGCAACAAAGCCCATGGTGGAAGAGGCACACCAGCCTGTGTGATCACGAGGTGTCGAAGGGATCAGGTATCAAGCATCAAGGAACAACAACAACAACAAAATCACATTATTGTGAAGGAAGGGGAGTGCAGATTAAGGACCCAAAGCTCATCTGTGGGCAACTGGACATCCCCTTACAGAAGGGTCACTGGGAGGAGACAAGCCAGTCAGGGTGCAGTGTAGCAACCATGAAACATACAACTTTCCTGTAGTTCTTCAATGCTCCCCCTAGCCCCCGCCCCACTGCCCACTATCATGATTCCAATTCTACCTTGTAAATCCGGCTAGACCAGAGGATGTACACTGGAACAGATAGGAACTGGAAACAGAGAATCCAGGGCAGATGATCCCGTGCAGGACCAGTGGTGAGAGTGGCAATACTGGGAGGGTGGAAGGAAGGTTGGGTAGGAAGAGGGAACCGATTACAAGGATCTACAGATAAACTCATCTCTGGGGCACAGAAAACAGAAAAGTGAGTGAAGGGAGACCTCAGACACTGTAAGATATGACAAAATAAACAAAAAAACAAACAAAACAAAAACAAAGGGCTGAGCCCCGGTGGCGTAGTGGTTGTGCGCGGGACTGCGGCCCACTGGGACGGAGGTTCAATTCCAGCAGTGGGGCTGGGCCTTCTACTCCCATCACTAGAGAGCAGTGATGCCCAAAAAACAAACAAAAAAGAAGAGACAGGTGTCTGTCTAAACAATGAAATTTGACTAGACCATTTCTGTAGAGGTGCTTCAAAGGCGCTTTATTATTTTCCATCACACAATTAATGATTCACAAGGAAATCAACTGATGCCTTTATTTTTATCTGTGTTATACTTAGGTTAAAAAAAAAAAACCAACAAAACAAAGCATTGCTAGGTACTTGAAAACTACAGAGAAGTCTTTTTACCCACAGGCCTTTTCATAAGCCTAGCCTATCTTTAACTTTGCATTCTGCTCTTTCTCAATATCAACATTCATCCTGAGACTGCAGTAGCCCTCTTCACCATTCCTCAAAGTACCATGGCCAAATGCTGTGTCTACATTGTGGTCCAGTATATGGGAAGCGCAGTACCCTCCCATTGTTGCTGCTGCTTTCACTGGCTGACCAACTCTTTTCTCACTCCATCCCTAATCTGCTCGTTCATCCACATTTGCCCAGCACTTATTTTCTTGGATATAAAAGGAATTTCAGAAAGCTCAACTTTACACTGCATCAGGAAGATAGTTGTCCTACTACAGAGAGGCTGACTTCTGGGGCAAGACTTCCAAGGTGATGCCATGACAGAATGCCTGACAGTATCAAAAGTAAGAATGAGGCAGGGCATAGGAGGCTTACTCAACCCTTCCTGTGGCTAGCTAGCTGCCGTGGACTGGCCTCTCAACGAGTGATGGCCCCCTGCACAATGGGGCTAGCCACTTTTTGTCCTGTGCTATTGCCAATATCAGCTATGGCTCACACCACTGTGAGCCACCAGGTTTTCACGGGCTGATTTTTGGAAGCAGACCCCCCGGACTCTCTGCCTAGTCTGGAAGTGCCGCTGAAACCCATCACAGCAACCCAGAAGTCCGCATGGCGGTCAGGTGGTGGCTGCAAATGAAATGAATTGGCCATGAAGCAACGTTGGCACTTTCACATGCAAGGTGAGAATTCTGGAATTCACATGTAATAAAGAAAAAACGCTAGATGCATGAACCCTTGAAGTCATTATTCCATATTTCTGCACTTTAAATTTCAGTGCCCTGGCACTAGCTTATCTACCACTAGACTGTAGAAACAGCTTCCCAGTTAAAAAATACTCCCTTCCAGCTGAGTCTCGGTGGCGTAAGCGATTGAGTACAGGACTGCGGCCCTTGGGTTTGGCGGTTCAAATCCAGCGGTAGCTCTCAGGAGCAGCGCTGGGTAGCTCCCATGACCACCTGAGAGCAGTGATGCCCCCCGAAAAACAAAACAAAAACCAAAGTACTCCCTTCCAATAAAAGGGATAATTTATTATTTTTATTAAAATCATTAAAATTTATTCTTATGTTAAAGGCACTTATTACTTGCTTTCTGGGCAGAACCATTGTTTGGCAAATAACATATCCACATAAATAATGAACACAGGCATATAATATGGATAATGTGCATAGGAAACTGTTGTAAGAGAGACATTCAGAAGTTAGCAAAAATGTTTGCTAATATGCAGTGTCTGTAGAAATCTGGTATTATATTTGTAGGCCTATGCTTTATTTCTCCTTCTAAATTTTTTTGTAAGTATGATCCATATCTATTTCATCTTACTGTCTCCCACAGGTTCTCAGCCAGTGCCTCGGGAGGATCCCTTAAAAATAAAATCAGAATTTTTCTTCCCCTTTTAAGGAAGGTTCTCTTCTCATTCTTTTTATTTGTCTCCCATCTTCTGAAGAAGTCTTCCTTGATCATCTCTGTTGACAGATCACTCCTATTGCTGAACTTCTGCCTACCCACCTGCCTGCCTATACCTTATTCAATAGCCACCAATATTATCCTTGTATTATCTTTTTAATGTATATATGCATCTTATAGTCTTTTTATATTTCAGTTTTTATCCCAATTATATCTAGACATATCATTTTGTATGGATTAAAATTCATCTCAACTAACCTTGTAGATATCAATCAAGAAACCCAGGAAAATATAGTCAAAGCCAGCCCCTAAAGAGAACAAAAGACCCTATCTATGGCAGTGAAAAAGAAACACCCACCATTAAAGGGCCAAAGGCTTGAGCATCCATAATATTTACTAGTACATTAAATTGTTTGGGTTCCAGGTCAACATGCATCTTTGAATTTCATAAGCCTTCATTTTTACTTCAGGGAGACATAACCACAGCCATACTTATTTATTGACAAGGCCAATGAAAACAGATGGCGCTAAACAAAAATAATCATATTAAAGCATATAGGCAAAATTCATTTGTAATTAAGTTAGTTTTTCCAGCTGAGGAGTTTCATATATTCCTTTTGGAGTACAGAGCATTTTACCCTCTGCTAAGCCATAGCTCTTTATTGTGTTTCCTCTTCCCTGGTGGCTGAAAAGCAGAAGAGTACTCATTGAATCGTTGCTTCTTTTGTATCCTTCCACAACAAAGCAGGCATTTAATCAATATTGGCAGGGTAGAATTAGAGCTTCATGCATTTTGAACACCCCTTTGATAATTAACAGGATTCCACAGCTTCCACACCCTTGATTTTTTTTTAAAATTGATTGTACCTAATGGTGAAATCCTACAATGAAGAAAGGAGTTAGTCCTCTATTTCAGCACCTCAATCCCAATCATTTAGGGTCTTGCCACTCAAACTGCTTTTAGTTGGTAGCTGATTCAGGGCAGAATCTTAGCCCTCCTGATTCAGAATCTGCATTTTTACTAGCCCCAGGTGAAGGCCCTTCAAGGTTGGAGGAGCACCGATTTAAACAGCAAAGCTGAGAGCCCCCCCCTCCCCATTTAGCTGTGAATTGGACTCACCTGGTGATCAGATGAAACTACAGATTCCAGGGCTCCTCCCTGCCCCCCTCTCCCCCCCTCCCGAGATTCTGATTTATTAGGCTGAAAGTGGAGCCAAGGGGATCCGACAGCTTATCAGATCCCCAGGTGTGTCCAATGACCAACCAAGTCTGCGGACCTTGCTCTAGAACAAGATTTAGAGCACAACCAATTATGGGGCCTGGAATGTTATCCGGTGGGCAAGAAATATTTTTGGTTGGATGCATGAATGACAGAATAAAAATACAAATTTTTTTTATGGGCATCACTGCCCTAGTGGGTAAAAATACAATTTTTATAGCAAGGTGGCCGTTTAGGGAAAGAAAAATCCTCTTCTACATCCTGATTCCACTACTGAAGTAATTTTTCAATTAGGCATTACTAATTCCATTTAAAACGTGCTGCCTTCTCAATTTCAACAAGCCCCTTTGATGCACTGTGTCAAAGCAAAAGCTTGCACCATCTGTTTCTGTTGGACCTGCCAGGGTTCTCTTTTATATGGGAGATCGCTGCATCTTAATTTTGGCTCTCTGAAATCCATCCCCAATGCCTGGAACAAGATGTGATCACCACTACGATTTGGGGAGAGGACGTAAGAGTAAGGGGTGTGTGTATGGGGGGGGGGGAACACCGTAGCAGGTGTATACTGCAAAACGGGATTCTTTGGAGTAGGATACTTCCAGGAAATAACCCGGGGCAAGGAAAATGAACGCTAGGGAGAGAGCGCGTTTACCTTCCCAAGAATAAAGGGTCAGAGTAGGGAATATCAAAAGCCATCGAGCCCATTTTTGACTCCGAGCAGCCTAGAGGACAGAGTAGACGTGCTTCGTAAGGTTTCCAAAGCGGCACTTTTTTTTTTTTTAAGCTGTACATGTTCAAGGGATTCCATCTTTCCCTTACTGTGGGCGGCCTGTCGATTCAAACCGCCCATCTTTCGGCTCGCCGTCGAGCGCTTAAACACTGCACCACCAGGGCACCTTCCTTGAGAATACAGGCGGCCCAAAAAGACGACCAGAGGTTACCTAGCGACCGAAGGTGGAAACACATCAGCCCCGAGCTAGAGCAGATAGCGGTTAGAAAACAGAAGGCAGCAGGTTTGCAGCAAAGGAAGAAGAAAGAGGAAAGGAAATAGCTGGGGAAGGGTTTGACTTACTCAGTTGATTTTTTTTTTTTTTTTGAGATTGACACGCACTTGACCGAGGGGACAAAGGGGCGGGAGGTTGCAATTTAGCGCACTGCCAAAGGATGGGACTGCAGATGTCGCTGCCCAGCTCAGACAGTCCGATGGAGACGGCCCAGGCAAAGGTGGGTGGCGACGCCCAGGTCTGAGGCACCCGCCCGAGCCATCTCTCTGAAAGCTGGGTGGGGTCGGGGAAGGGCGGGCGGGGGCGGGGGCAGCGCCCAGGAGGGTGTGCAGGACCAAGGGGAGGATGCTGGGCTGTCCAAGTACCCACCTTATCCCAACGGAGCCACTGTGCGATGGCCGTGTCTAGCTGAGGGTCCCCGGTGCGGTAGTGGGTGTGGAGCAGGTTGGAGTTCAGGTCCCCCTCGGCATTCTCAGCCATGGCAGCCAGACGAGGGTGTGCTGCCCTGCGGAGGCTGCGAAGTCACCGAGTCGGCGACGCGGAGGTCTCCCGGGGTGCGCTCACCAGGGTCTGGACGCCCCCTCCTCACTGAAGGGCATTGGAGACAACCGCCGGCTGTTCGCTCTCTCTCCAGCTGCCGCTTTCGGGCGCGCGCGAGAGGGATGAACACCCCCCACCCCGCTCCCCCAGCGCGCAGCCCCGGGTCTCCGGACGAACGGACTGGGGCGGTCCGGCCGGAGAGAACAACAACAGTCCCAGATGTCTGGGTCGTGGCCGGCGCCGCGGCCGCACGCGCCGCCTTTGGCCCCGCCCTCCTGCCGTAGGCCCCGCCCCCGATGAGTTAAGCCCCCGGGGTACGCGGCCCGAGCCCGGGAGCGCGCTCCCGGCGCCTCCGCAGTGGCGCGAGTTTAGGATTCAACCGGGTGGTGGGGAGCTGAGGCACCGCGCGTTTTTTAATTTGCCTGACTCCAGGCATTTTATCCTTTGTAGTAAATCCCCACACGCCCACGGGTGTCCTTCCCTCCACCTGCCGTGACGACCACTCGAGCGTCCTCCCCATCTCCAGCGCTGGCCCGGCAGGCCCAGGGAGCGCGCATTGCTATTCCCCACCCCTTCGCCTAGGTGCACGAGCGGGGCAGTAGGGAGCGCCAGCATGGCCTCACGGGAGTTGTAGTTCTTTTTAACCCCTTCAGGGCTTGAAGAGGCCTCCATAAAGACTACGACTCCCGGCATTCTCGCGCCCTCCCTGTCCTCAAAGGCAAAAGCTCTGTCTCTAGCCGGTTCCCTAGGGGCATTCCCTGTGCCTGTTAGCTAGGGAGCCCTGAGACTACACGAAATTAATTGAATTAAGTTAAATTCAAGAGGGAACGATAAGGTAGCAACGGGTATTCCTTCCGTGCTTTTTACGCATGGCGTTCTATAGCTTCAACCATTCCTGTGAGGTAGGTGGGCGCGATCCTTTCCCCATTTTACACACAAAGACAAAAGTGACCCTCCGAGGTGAACAGACTTGGCTCAAAGAGGCCAGTGTCTGATGGAACCGGGTTCCCGACGTCGTGTCGAGCCTTTCCGCTTTGGCACGGCCGTGGGCCAGTGCTCCGAACACAAACTGACTGGGAAATGGACCAGGAAGCGCGTAAGGAGGAAAGAGCCGTTGGCAGTTAGCGTTAGCCATAACCATGTATAAACCTTGTCGGAGACCGGCAAACGGGGGAGAAGAGCGAGGAAGAAGAAATTGGCTCCCCACACTGAAATACTTTATTTTAGACTCTTCGATGGGTTGCCGGATTTTCTCGTCATGCAACTGGAGGTCAGGGAGATGCTGAGAAGGGTTTATGTGACAGACACTTCTGACTGCTCAGAAGTTTCTTGCAGTGCCTTGGTGGTTTTATTCAAGTACCTCATAGCTTTTTTGTTTTTGTAAGGCATAAGTAATGAGACTTCAACCACATCTACAGTAGCTTAATAAATGACTCTGGACGTGCTTTGAGGTTCTGAGATAAAAGGCATTATAAAATAACACAGTAGCACTTTCCTTTAAAGCGCAGTCGCCATAATAAAGTCAAAACTACCAAAGTGTAAAAGGATTTCGATTTCACTTCCTGAAAAATAACGTGCTATCTTTGGGAGTTAAACAGTTTTTGCTAAGAAGCTGAGTGCTTTTTTAATGGTGTCTTTAATCACCTGAGAAAGAGTTGTGTCGGAAGAGAAATGCATTCTTCACTGTCACGACTGTTTTCATCCATGGCAATTATCAATTGAGCATTTACTCTATACTAAGCATTATACTAGTAAGTATATATTATATACTAAGCATTATATTAGGATCTGAGGTGATAAAAATTACTAAAGAAAATGATCCTTGGGCAGAGCCCCAGTGGCGTAGTGGTTGTGCGCGGGACTGCGGCCCACTGGGATGGAGGTTCAATTCTAGCAGTGGGGCTGGGTCTTCTACTCCCACTATCGGAGAGCAGTGATGCCCCCCCCAAAAAAAAGAAAGAAAAAAAAAGAAAATGATCCTTTTAAAGAAATGCAAGCTATCTGGAAAAACAAGAAACAAACAAGAAAAGAGCGCCCATGATCAATAGAAAACACTTGCTGCAGGAAGCTGCTAAATAATTTAGAGGCTGGGTGGTCAGTAAAAGCATCAAGAGATGGCAGCAGGCATGTGAAGTCTATGTATTTATGTATTGTGAAAAGCGATCCACGAGCCCCCAATAAAATGATTAAAGAAAAAAGCATCAAGAGAAGGAAGAACCATACACTAG
>PVJH01033875.1:0-21140 GCA_004026705.1 Nesogale talazaci | reverse complement strand
AGAGACAATCCCACAGCTTCCCAATTCCCCCAGCAGAATGCATGGTAAACTGGATTTTATCACCCCGCTTGGTAGACCAGCCAGTCTTCCCCGTTCGTGGGTCCCATACGCCGGTGAGCCTGTTGCACTGGAAGCTCTGAGAGTGGGCCGTGAAGATTCAACTTCATGAAGATGCCACGTCCCCCCAACCCATCCGAACATTCCGTGCACTCAACATTTTTTCATGTCTATGAGAAGCCAATTAGAGCACCCCAAACAGCCCGGGTACAATCATGAAATGACCGCTATGGCATGAGACCACTGTTGCAAAGACCAAAGTCTTCATGTCAAAGGAAACAGACTTTGGTGGTTACCTGGGGGTGGGGGTGGGGTAGGAGGGTAGGGAGGGAAGATGAAGCAAGAGACTAGAACAGGGGCGGGCAAACTCTCGAGACCGAAGAGCCAATCCTGCCCCTCCCGACAGCTTTAAAATCACCATGATCTGAAATAATACCCTTCCAGCGTGTTTAATGAGCTGCAGGTTCACAGGGAAAGGGCCACAGACGGCTCACGAGCCGCAGTTTGCAGGGTCTGCCGTGTTAACTTGGGTGAAGGGGAAGCTATTTTTCCACAAGAGGGAGAAGAGAAATCCAAGCGGGGGTAGGGCAAGATATTGGGGATCTGATAAATAATTTAAGTTGTTGAATTCAAAATTAATGATCTGGGTGATGGAGGGGGGGAGGATAGGCTATTGAGGGAGGGGAGAGGAAGAACAAGAACGAGTATATGGACGGTTAACGGGACGGTTAATGTTGCTGATTTCATTTCTTACAAGGGGCTGTATCAATATACCGCGTATGTTTCTTTAAAAGCAAAATCAAAGATCCCTTCAGATTGCTTGTCCCTCAAACCTAAACCCTGGTCTGGGTGGCTTAAAATACACAAATAAGAAGAGGAGGAACAGTAAAATTGAATTGAAGTTGGAGTCTTCAGTGACAATCAAGCTCATCTCAAACAAACAAGAGAAGAAACAAACCTCAAAGCATGATAAAATCAGCGATCTGAAATGTAAACCGCCACCTGAGTCTCAATAAGAAACTAAACAAAAAAATTAAAAGCCGGTCGAGATGATTTTGCCGTAGGAGGAGGAAGCGAACACATTCTTCCACATAATTACGATGTAAAAATGGTACTAGTTTAAATAGTGACAGACCAGTGGGACGGAGTAGAGAGTCCAGAAAGCACACACACACACACACACACACACACACACACACCTCACGAACGTGACCTTGGTGGAGGGGTCGGGCACATCGGCGAGTCAGAGATTCCGTCAACTGCACGATGACCCTTGGGTTTCTGTGTGGGAAACATGGGAACCCCAAGTTTGAACTCAAATCATCCAGAAGGCAGAACAGAGAATAGAAAACAAAACTCTACAATTTGGTGTGTGTGTGTGTGTGTAGTTTGATGAACTTTTACCACCGTAGAATTAATCCATTAATTAAGGTGTACATAAAACAAAAACTGGAATGAAGTTCAAGGGGAAGCCACACACCAGGAGGAGATGTTCGTGTGCATGCAAGCAACAAAAGATCATTTTCCCCAACGTGTAGGATTCTTAAATTAGTAAGAGGAGGACAAACAGCTCAATTCAAAATGGGCCAAAGTCCACAACCAGGCCAGTCTCTGAATAGAAAGACACTCGGTCTTACTTGCCTCAGAAAATGCCAATGAGGACAGCTGGCTTCCATCAGCTCCAGAGGAACAAGAATGACCGGATCTCCTAATACCGAGCATGAGCGAGGACACTGCCAGAGAAGAGCACTTCGAGGCGAGGCCCGATATTTCGTTAAAAGACTCTGGCCTGGCTCCACCCCTGCCTGGCCAAGAAACCCGAGGCAGAGAAGTGTTCGCGGAAGCCCAAGTACAGGAAATTAGACTTTTGGAATCCCAAAGGTTGCAAACGGCTCTAACATCCAAAAGTAGGGCGATGAATAAAATGAAGGCAACATGATGAAGGCATTAACTCCTCATGCATCTACACAGAGAAATCTAAAAAAAAGTAATGCTGAGCAAAATGTCACAAGTGTGGAGCCAACTGGATGTCATCCGTGAAGGATGAGTTCACATGCAAAGCAGTGCGATATCAAGGTGCTGATCATATCATTATTTATAGATATAACCTTATGTAGTAAGACTAGTGCAAATATAAAAATATGAAAACATGAAGAGACAGACCCAGAAACTGCAAAGGAGTGGGTGGGAGAGGGAGGGGATTTATGGGGTGGCAAATGAAGTCAGGATTTTAGCACCAGAATTTTAATTAATTTATTAATTATTTTTAGCAGTTCTAATGACATATAATTCATGCACCATACAATTCAAGGGTTCAAATATATTAAAGAGACTTGCACAATACATTTTTATTTCTTGAAATAAAAAGTAAGTGTACTTGGCCAAATAGTAAATTTGCGAAAGTTGACTGTGGGTATCAGGACATCAATCACGTTCCTTCAGGATTTGTCCTGAAAAAAGCATGCTGGACCATATGAAACAAAAGTCTAGAGTTCTTTTACTCAGGGTTTAAAACAGAAGTGTGAAAACCTTGTCCTCTTTTTTTATTGTTCTGTTTTGTGTTTTGTGTTTTTTGGGAGGGGGGGGGCATCACTGCTCTCCGGTGGTGGGAGTAGGAGGCCCAGCCCCACTGCTGGAATTGAACCTCCGTCCCAGTGGGCCGCAGTCCCGCGCACAACCACTGTGCCACCGGGGCTCAGTCCTGTTTTGTGTTTTTTTGAGGGGGGCATCACTGCCCTCTGGTGGGAGTAGGAGGCCCAGCCTTGCTCCTGGAAAGCTGCTGCTGGATTTGAACCGCCAGCCGAGTGGGCCGCAGTCCCTGCGCACAACCACCATGCCACTGGGGCTCAGCCAACCTTGTCCTCTTTAGAAGGTAAATGGAATGACTGCATGCCAGGAGCACCTGCTGTATTCTAAGGATTGTCCAAAGTATCAAAACCAACAAGGTTGGCGGCATATCTGCTACCTGACCTGAAGTGACAATGCTGACTCAGAGTGGCCCTGCCCCACCCCCGTGGGTTTCCAAGTCTCTAACTGCCTACAGGAGTAGAAAGCCCCATCAGTCTTTCTCCCTCGGAGCTGCTGGTGGTGTCAAAGAGCCGACCACGAGGGTGGCAGCCCAACTCGTAATCACGGCTCCATCAGGGCTCCGGAATGTAATGTGATTGCTAGAGACCATGGAGGCAGCAATGATAACCGTGACTTTGAGTGAGTCCTGTATGCCAGCCATGAACCTGCATTATTTATGAGTGCTCGCGTGTGAGATCAGTATCCGGCTTACATGAACTGTTATTAACGATTGCCCGGCTGTTTTCCTAGAGGCTGCAGCATCAAGTCGTGCACCGGCACCTCTCTGGGCACTCTCTGTCCTCACCTCTCCTATGGGGGCTGTAGCCGATTTTTCACATGTTCGCCCACCCAGTGAAATTCATATGCAAAGAACGGGCTTCCCTCCTTCTGGGAAATGTATTCTTTTTTTTAAAAAAAAAAATCATTTTATTGGGAGATCATGCAGCACTAATCACAATATCTGCATACCTATGTTGTGTCAGTATTAATATCTTTTTTGGGGGGTATATTCTTAAGCAGGACATGTCACAGCACATTCTAGTCAAATGAAATTTTTGTGTCGAGATTCTGGCAGGAGAAATGAGAACATGTGATCTAAGTTTATGTTCTTGTAGACCCCTGGAGACCCACTAATAAAAACAGACTCGAAGGCGGTGGGGAGCATCGTGGATTGATATCAGCAGGCTCTGGCTAGGCTCAAACATGGAGAACTCGCTTTGAGAGGTTCTGCACTTTGGAACACTCATGCAACCAAGCCTTTGGCCCCTTCCTCAACCACATGGATGACACACGCAGACCCACTCTGAAACGATGGTGTTGAAAGCCCCCCAAAACCAGCTCCTCTTCCCTTGACAAGCTCCTGGCTGGGCTGTAAAGGACTGGCAGTCCTGAGAGTCAGAGAGGGTCACGCACCTGCCCAAGATCACACAGGTAGCTCAGGTGTGTGAGGGACCAGCCTCTGCCCTAACTTCTGGTCCATCTTGTCAGCCCCACATGCTCTGACCTCTCCTCTGTCTTCACTCTTTGCTGGAACCATTTGCTGTGTAGCTGACTTTACCTGCTTTGGACTCACAACGACCCGATAAAACAGGGTAAAACTTTTCTGGTGCAGTTCCAAGATGAATCTTTATGGGAGTAGAAAGTCTCATCTTTCTCTCTTGCAGTAGCTGGTGGTTTTGAACATCTGACCTTGGGGTTAGCAGACCACCGGGTAACCACAATGCATATAGATGATTTTAAAAAGGACACACTATTTTTGCCCTCTGAAAAATTCAACCACAAAGACTTTTTAGGCCTCCTTAGTAGATTACACCACGGGTCCAATGACCTTTTCACAGGGGTTGCCTGATTTATAACAGTAGCAAAATGACAGTTATGAAAATAATTTTAGGGCTGAGCCCGGGTGGCGTAGTGGCTGTGCGCGGGACTGCGGCCCACTGGGTTGGAGGTTCAAATCCAGCAGCAAGGCTGGGCCTCCTACTCCCACCACCAGAGGGCAGCGATGCCTAAAAACAAAAACAAAATGCTAAAAAAAAAAAAATTAGGGTTGGGTGTCACCACAACCTGAGGAACTCTATGAAAGGGTCGCAGCATGATATAGGTGGAGAACTCCTGGTGCCGAGGCTCCAGCTGGCACGTAGGGGGAGGCTGGGAATGGAATTCCTATCTCCCTGACTCCTCAGCCGTGGTATTCTGTGCGCGCCTCTGAATCGCTCAGCCTCAGTTTCCTCATCTGTCAAAAGTGCTACGCATCTCCACCCCAGCCGACGGCCGGCCGTGAACATCAGCATTCAGCAGGGGAAAGCCGCAGTGTTCTTAACATGAAGGCTGGTCAGGAAGCAGGGCGGGGTCTGGTCCTGCCAAGCACTCTTGAGTTCGGAGTTCTTTGGCCGTGGGGGGTTGGGGGGGTGGGAATTCACTGCATGGCTCCCCACCTTGGGACCCGGGATGGGCTAGCATTCCTGTCTTGAATGAGCCAGAGCTAACTGAGGCAGCTGACTTGAGGGAACCTCAAGTGCCGAAAGCAGGCGCGAAATGGTGTTTTTAAGTCTGTGTGGGGCCCCCCAAATGGAACATCTTCCCTCCCGGGGCAAACCCCTTCAGCACCCCCTCAAAGTCGCAGTTTCACTTTTAGCCAGACCCTGCTGCGGAGGGGGAAAGCCCCTCCAGATCCAGCCCTCTCTAAGGGCGGATCCTCTTGCTGAGCTGCGACTGCCCGGGTGCCCCCTGCTCCACAAACTCATCTCTTTCCTTTTGTAAGTTCCTTAGCTCCATCTGTCCGGACCCCTGTCTCCTTCTACCTCTACCATTCCTGCGACTCTCTCCCTCTGGAAGTATGGTGTAGGCTGGTCCAGAACTTGACCTTCAGGTTCTAGAAGTGTCCGCCTGTCCCCCGCAGTCTGGGCCCAACATCCTCCACACCCTCCCTCCCCCTCCTCGCTCCAGTGCAACCTTTCTTGGTGGTCCCTGAGTAACTCTGTGCTTCGATGGCTGCTCCAGGAACTCTCTGGAGGGGTACTAACGATCTAGGGTTTGGGGTGCCTGATACTCTCTTGCATAAACTCTGCAGCAGCCAGGTATGAAAAGGCGTTCCAGTTAGAAATACGAGGTTGAAAGGCTGCATCCTTGCTGAACAGAATGATGCCCATGCAGGGAAACATTGCCCACCTATCACTCAAGGACAGGGATGGCTGGTAAGATTGGGTGACATTGGACTATGCCAATGACCTCAGACAACAATTTGAAACCAGGGACAGAAATCTAAAAAAAAAAAAAAAAAGTTTACATTCATATATTTGGTAGTTCTAATCTGGACTGTTTCTCCGGTGGCATAACATGGTAGAACAGGGTATGTATAGGTAGAGAATTTAAATGTGAAAATGCACCTGCCATGTGAACAGGTCCATTAGTAGACAGGGAGCATTGTGCAGTTGATTATGGCAGATGTCAAAATGTAATATCTTCTGATCTCCCTTTGGATCCATTTTAAAGCTATTTCAGTTTTTTTTTTTTTAAGTGAAGGGAAATACATAAGGATCAAACCTCTGGTGAATCCCCTCTGACCATGGACCAGGGCGGGGAACAGCCTTGCCTTGCTAACATGCAGAACGCAGCATTGGAAAGTGGATTGTTGCAGATGCTGTTAAGGAGAAAATTCAGGACCCATCATGATTCATTTAAGTTTGTTCTAGTTTTCAAGGTTTTCTGATTTCTTTTTGATTGAGTTTTTAGCTACATTAACCGTCACCCTCAGTTTTTTGCTTGTCTTTTTAAAAAATCTTTTTCTGTCTGTGAAATTCAGTGTAAGAATGGGATGGAGGTTCAATTCCAGCTCCACAGGAGCAAAGGCTGTGCCTCCTACTCCCAGCACCAGAGGGCAGTGATGCCTAAAAAAAAAAAAGAAATTCAGAGTAGGTAAATCTGTAGACAATAACTAAATGGATGGTTCTTAGGGGCATGGCGGGGAAGTTGGGGCAAGTGAGGAGCTAATGACGATCCGTGCGAGACTGAAGACTATGTTCTAAAACTGACCGATGATGATTGTGCATCTCTTCGATGTGACTGAATTGTATGACATGCGAATGATGTGCCAGTCAAACTCTTGGAGGAAAAAAAGAAAGCACATGTAAAGCATGTTACAATGGCACCTGTTTTGTTACATCTACAACAACCACAAGGGGGAAAATATCATGCAAAAATGGAAAAAAGTGTCATGTTCAAGAGACAGGAACTATTCGCTAAATCAAAGGTAAACAATGGACATGTCCCGTGAAAGGGACATTTCAGGAAACTATGATACGCCAGTCAACACACTGGTAAGCACGACACATATGTAGTGTTATAATTTAGGCAATGTTGTGAAAGCAAGGGAGATCCGCTGCACCTTTTTCAAGACCTGGTGGGTTCAGCCTGGCGGCAGCTGTGCACTGAAATTTTCCAGCACGGAAAGCAAGTCCATCCCGATGCCTTGGCCCTGCTCCTAGTTCCAGAATATCTGCGGTGTCGCTCTACCATTTCCCGACCCTGCAAGTTAGAATGAGGATTGGGCCTCTGAGGGAGGGCCTCGGTCTGCCACCGAACTCAGCCCCCAGCTTTGCCGGGGCCACTGAGACGAGGGAGGTCTGACCCTCGGAGAATCGCTTTTGATCATGGAAAACTTAAAAATGATTCACGTCACAGCTCGGCGAGTGGCGCTTCGTGGAGCTGTAATGGGTCCACAGTGTCGGGACCCCTGAGCCTCCCTCCCAGCCGCACCCAGCCCTGCACAGCGCCCCTCCGGAATGAACTCTCGCTCTGGGGAAAACCTCCGCCTGTGTTATTTTTTCCCCTCTTTTTCCTTTCCCCTTCCCTGTGCTGTGTAATCGGGAAACCAGACCCTACAAGGCGGATCGGCTCCAGGGTGGGCCTGCCTGGTTGGGGGGGCCTGGCTCGGGCGTGCGTGTGCCCACACGTGCCCGAGAGTGAGTACTGGCCCGCTGAGGCCGGGCTGTGTCTTCCTCGGCTGCCTGGCCTCCTCCGGTGGTGCTGGGCGTGGGTCTTCTTCTGTGTTCTGTTTCTTGTTGATGGAAGTGTGGTCTGGTCGTGGGGATGATGGGTTTTGCTTGTCTGTTTGCTTCCGGTGTGTGTTTTTCTGTCTATGGAATCTGCATGGGCAGACCTCTGGAGGCAGTACCTGAATGGATCCCTGCCTGGGCGCAGAGCTGGGGAAGAGAGTTCCAGGAGGAAATGTCAAAGTGCGGTGATGATGGCACTGGTCTCAATGATTCAGTGATTACATTGTCCGATATGGGAAGTATGTGCCAATAAAGATATTTAAAAACCAAACACTTTGAGGATAAGCACCCAAGTCCCTGATTTGTGGTCAATGATTTTTTTCAATGACTTTATTGGGGGCTCTTACAGCTCTTACAACATTGCACACATCATTTGCATCAAGCACATTTGTACACGTGTTGCTATCTTCATTTCCAAACATTTTCTACATACGCTCCTCCTTCCCTCTCCTTTTTTTTTTTTTTAAATAAATCATTTTATTTGGGGCTCATACAACTCCCATCATGATCCATGCATACATCAATTGTATGCAGGCCACATTTGTACACTTATTGCCATCATCACTCTCAAAACATCCTCCCTCCACTTAGGCTCTCTGATCTGTGGTCGTCTAAAACCTAGTGTTCATCTGCTCATTGACTTCATGTTTAGGGTCCATCCATGGCAGGCGTGCCAGGCACTGCCCTCTGCAGGGGACACTCGGGTCTTTGAAGCTGAGGCTCCAGAGAGACAGAGAAGATGGAGTGACCGGGGAGAGGAGTGTGAGCTGCGCAGGCCCAGCCGGACAGGGGCCTTTGGGGCTAACGATGGGCAGAGTGCAGGGGGGACAGCTCACGGAGGGGGGCTGAGGAGGAACCTGGGTGTCCCTGCCGAGAGACCTCTGAGGAGAGAGGGCCTTTGCACAGGGCGTGGGCATTGACATGGGGTATGTGTGTGTGTACACAGGAGGCTGTCACGGAGGGTGGCAGGCCAGGAGTGTGATCTGGTGAGGAGGTGGGGGTGCAGCTCCCTCGCCCTGCTGGCTTGCATGGTGGCTTGGTCAAAACTGAGAACAGGTGCAGGAGTCAGTGCCCAGCTGTGACTCTGCCGTACGTTTCTCTCCTCCCCTTCTGGGCCGGGTCCCCTGGGCAGGTGGCCGAAAGACAAGGTTGAGAGAGAAGACAGCCTCTCGCATGGCCCTGAGGTACAAAATCAGCAAGGTCCACACGTAGGACAACACTTTGTTCCAGGCCTCTGCACCTGTTTGGGTGGCGAGAGGGCCAGCCTGGCGGCCTTGGTGGCAGGACAGATAGGGAATTGTTATTTCCAATTTTGAGAGTGTAAACTGAGGCTCAGAGATCAATAAGCACCTGTCGCAAGAGAAGAGCCAGTGTCGTGAGTGACAGGGTGCCTGCCTCATTCACGTGGGCCCCAGGAAGAGGACTTGAGACCCTACTGGAGATGGGGAAAGGGCCAGGGCCCATCCTGAAAGATGAGAAGAAGGTTGTGGAAAAGAAGATTCTTGTCTTTCCGGAGTGGAGTGGAGAGTATGTCGTCTTGCTTTGTTCCTAAAGCCTGGTTACCGTGGGCTTGACTGTAAACATGGGGAGTGACCCCCCCCCTTTTTCCTATTTTGGGGTGAAGACTCTGTACTGCTCACAAGCTCCTGGGGAGCCAAACTGCTGAGGTCTGAGAAACCATGCACCACTGCCCACACGCCACGGCTTGCTAAAACGCTCCCCTTTATTGCCAGATAGCTAGGCGGTTTTTGCATATCTCTAATAAGTAAGCAGTGCTATTAAATAACATAACAGCAAGTCTAATCTTTCCCTAGAATCCATCACCAGGTGGGGTTTCAAAACCATGCAAACTTTCACTGGGCCTGCCTTCTGGGCCCCCCACCTCACCTGGTGGTTTGGGGGGGGGGGGTGTCAGGAGGCCAGGGAGCAGGGATGGCAGCTGCACCGCATTTAGGTGACCTTGTTTGTTGTGCTCCAAGCTGCATGGGCACCCAGAGCGAGGGTGCCGCTGGGAGGGGTGGGTGGGGGTGATGATCCCTAACATGCCCACATGAAAGAGCCAGGTGTGCAGGTGGGACCCCCGGTGGCGGCTGCTCTGCCCCCCTCCCTCTGCTCCTGAGAGCAGACCTCCTTCCTCAAAGCACCCCCCCTCCCACCACTGCTCCCTGGGCCCCTCTCTTGAATGTCTCTGGAAAGGATCCCAGGATACAGGGGACTCCTTGCACATTTAAATTGGATCCTATTTGAAACGCAGCCCCAATATTGCTGCCAGTTGGAGGCATTGGGGGGGACTGGGCCTTGGTGTCCAGGGCAGGTCTCAGGTGGGTGGACAGCCCAGGGCTCATCTCTCCCTAGAGATGAAAGTCTTGAACTCAAACTTCTGATGCCTTATGATCACGGGCAGACACATCTCTGAAGAAATACACCCTGATGTTGCTTCAGAAACACCAATTGGCTATGCTGCCACCTCCAAGTCTAAGCAGCCAGCTGACCTTTGCCAGCAAGAGGACAGCCTCCCAGAAGGGGTCACTTCTCTGCTCAGGGCTCCCCTCCTACCCTCCCAGGGTAATCTTTTCTCCCCTGCACCCCGTCATGTCAGGCAGCGTGACTCAGCATCCGAGGTGCAGGCAGCCCTCACTCTGCAAGACCCAGCTCCAGGGATTCTTCCTCAGGAGGGCCCTGCTGGGGACCAGAATAGAGTTTGTACCTGGCTGTGTAGCCACAGGAGGCTGGAGCTCTTCAGGGAAAACACCCAAGGCCGCTTCGCCGATCTTTGATGCCTCTGCTGTAGACAGAGTGGTGGAGGCCCTGCATTTTCAGGAGGTTCAGGAGGTTTTTCCGACAGTCTTCTGTTTCCCCTTTGAAGTACCCCTGAAAGCCTGGGGGGGGGGTGCACTTGTGGGGACAGTGCAGGGGCCGGCATTGACATTTTCTTCTGAATTCTACCTCCACTTGCCAGAAAAGCCCAGCAGTGTCACGAGAGTGAAAGGGAGGGGGTGGGGAAAGAGACCCTGAGGCTCTCCCCAACTCATTCTAAACAGCAGACACCCCTCTGGGGATGGAAGGGTGATAGAGATAGAAGTTACTCACCCCTCCTCCCACCCAAAAAGCAAAACAAAGACCACCTCTCACAGGATGACCTTCTTGTAAAGAATGGGATATTCTGTGAATGTCTGGTCGCTGCAGATTTGCAAGGGGGGAGGAAACAGGAAGCTGAGCCATTCCTCGTGGCTATTTTGAAAGCGGCAGTGGTTATATGGACCAGGGGAACACAAGCCAAGTGAGACACAAGCCAACACAAGCCAACACAGCAAATGGCCCAGGGAGGGTGTGCCACAGAGAGAGAACTCTAACCCACCCTCTCTTCATGGAGACCCTCGGTGTCCCTGCTGGGTGTGCTCTGATGGCAACAGCAGCGATGACACACAGGGAGAGGATGGATGAGGGAAAGGGTGGTTAATTCTGTGGAGCAAGTTGTGTGACGACGCTTTCCATTTTATACCCAAACAACTTCCTCGTGGTTCCACTGAGGAGGTGTGTTTGAAAAGACAGGAGAAAGCAGAAAGGCAGTGATTCCCTTACTAAGACGTTCTGATCGACTGGAGTCAGGCAGTGAGTGGGTTTTGTTTTAATTCTTCTGATTGGCTTCTACCACTGAGCAAACTGCGCTCTAAGTGACACTACTTTTTGTTTTAAGGAAATGAGTGTTTGCCTTAAATCATCTATCTGTGCTGGAAACAAGTTTGCATTTGATGTTGATCAGAACATATCAGTAAGGGAATCACTGCTTTTCTGCTCTCTTCCTGTTCTTTCAAAGACAGCTCTGGAAAAGGCAGGCCACGGAGACAGGGAAGTGCAAAGACCAAAGGCCCACCTGATTCCGACTCACGGCAACCCCGAGAAGACAGTGTAGAACTGTCCCTGTGGGAGCAGAGAGCTCCATCTTTCTCCCAGGCGGTAGCGGGAGGTTTGGACTTCGGACCTGGTGGCTGGCTGCCAAACCAGACACATCACCTGCTCGGCCACCCTGGCTGCGGAGAGAGGGTGAAAGAAAGGACACATATCTCCGTGGCTCTCAGAGGCCCAGGGGAGTGGGGGAAGAGGTATACCCACAGAGCACAGGACTTTTTTTTTTGAATTAAAAATAAAAAACCAACTTCCTCACACAGGACATTTTTTAAGACAGTGACTCTTTTCAGTGTGATAGTATAATGGCTGACATATCAAAATCCTTAGAATTGCCTAGCACAAAATGAACCTTCATGTAGACTGTGGCCAACTAATCAGTAATAATGTGTCCGTTTGCGGTTCATCCGTTGTAACAAATGAACCGGGAAGAAACTGCCTGCCGCCCATTCAGACTCATAGTCCCCCTCCACAGGGTCAACCTGCCCGTTGGCTGTCTGAAGGTAGAAATCTTTATGGCAGCAGAAAGCCTCGTCTTTCTCCTACGGTGGGACTGGTAGGTTTGAACCTTGGGCCTTGTGGTGACAGCCTAATACATACGCTACTATGCTTCCAGGAGAAGATGCTAGTCACGGGAGAAATGTGTCTGGGCTGAGGGTATGTGGTCATTCTCTATATCCTCTGCCAAGTTTTCCTTTATGCCTAAAGCTGTCTAAAAAATAAAGTCTATAAGACAAAGTCAGCCTAGCAAGCGAGAGATTTTTCCTGTCACGTATTAGGAGGCTTTGTACTCCCTCGAAGATTTACAGCCTGGGAAACTCACAGGGGGCAGTTTGACTCTGCTGAGTGGAAATGGACTCGAGGACAGTGCGTTCTGCGGTTTGGGCTGCTCGCCTGGCAGGCTGTCCTGAGCGGGATGGAGAGGGCAGGAGTAAGCTGGCACACCAGGCATCAATCAGCCTTGGAAGTCCTAGGGCGGGCCACTAGTGATTCAAGCTGTAGCCAAATGCAAGCCACTGAGTCCCCTTGTCCTCTAGTGGTTCTGGGAAGTGTGCAGGGCTTCCCTGAAGAAGTGAAACTTCCTAGAAGTGTTGATGAAAGGTGAAATGGGCTCCCCAGAGAGGAGGGGTTCCACATAAGGGAGTTTGTTTGCTTGTTTGTTTGTTTATTTTTTGAGGACAGTGGAAGACTGTTCGTGTTGTTGCTCAGGTCATTCAAACATGGTTTGGGAAGCGGAGTTAGATGAACCTTGAGTCCCTTCTCCAATTTAGGGATCTCCCACTCTCAGCGAGAGATTTTGATCTGCCGAGACCATTGCATTGTGTGATAGGGGAATTATCAGTCAACGACATTGTTAGAAAAGATTTTGCTGACTGCAAAGTTTGTGTGGTCTGGCCTTCTGAAATAGAGCTGCTGCTTTAGCTGTGACTAGCGCAGAGAAAGTGCATCATTGCAGGGTGGTGTTGGGAACAAGTCCTAGCCCTGCGGGGGCCTTTCCAGTCTCAGGACGTTGAGTAGCCACTTGGCTTATCTTCAGTTCAGAATCCTGCTCAGAATCCTGCCTGCAAAATGGCCAGAGTTCTTACAGGCCAGGGAGAGTTCATATCAGAAGGCACATAGGACCTAGTGCACACACATCAGTACCAGCTGTCCTCATGTTGGCCCCCCGGCCCCCAGGCCAGAGCAGCATGGTGTGTTTGTGCAGACAGTCAGGCAAGGAGGCAGAGATGAGGGGAAAGGCAGAGGGGCATGGACGGTCTGGCCAAGTACAACTGGGAGGGAGGGGCATAGGCCTGCCAGAAGGGATGCTGGGAGCAGGGGTGGGCTCTGGGTTCTTCTGGAGCACGAGGGCGTGTGGGGGAGGGGGAGGAGGCTTTTGGGAGCCTTTTTTTTTTTTTTAAACCATGTCTCTAGTTTCCTCCCTTACCCTTCACCTCAACACTCAGCCTTCACCTGCACTTACTTGACGCCTCGTTTATGGTTAGCTCTTCCTGTGTTGGCCCAGATCCTTTTGGGAATTAGGCCGTGTGAGAATTAACCCCAATGCAGATTCCTAGGCGCACTGACGTAAAATGGAATTTTAACAAAGTTCACTTGATTCATAAGAGTAAAAGGTGGCGAGCTGATCCCCGGTGGCGTAGTGGCTGTGCGCGGGACTGCGGCCCACTGAGATGGAGATTCATTCCCAGCAGCGGCTCCACAGGACCAAAGGCTGGGCCTCCTACTCCCACCACCAGAGGGCAGTGATGCCCCCCCCAGAAAAAACAAAACAAAATAACAAAAAGTAAAAGGAGGCACCCAGGTGAGGGGCTGCAGTCTAACCTCCTCTGGCTTCCCCCAGGAGAAAGAGATTTGCAACTCTCTATCTGCCCAAGAGTGACTCATCCTCCGGAGGCCGGGGTCAGACATGGCTCCACTCTCCGCCTTTCAACCCCTATTCTGACACTAATGTATTCGCCACAGACCCTCCTTCTCTGTCGGGTTTGACAATCCTTTGCAACAGGCAATGCTCATGATGATGGGGGGTTATTAGGAAAGGCCACAGGTTACACGTTAGGATCAAAAACCATTAAGCATACAGTTCTTTTGACTGAAGCAGTGCCTCTCCTCAGCCACGCGGGCAGGCATGTCCTTCTCTTGTCCTCGTTCGTATGGCCAGCTTGGCTGAGCTCCAGCCAGTGTCACAAGGCTCCTTTGGTGTTGACGCCCCAGGACGTCCCACTTGCAAGCCAGCCTCCTGACAATGGCCCTCGGTGGCTGAACTTGTTAGGTCGACAAAAGAACTGTGTCCTTAAAACAAGAACGGACCATAGGCACACTCGTCTTCATTGCATCAAGTTCTCTAATTGCAAAGTGATGGACGCAATCAAAAGCCCTCTCTGTAGAAGAGTGGGTAAACAAACACCGCTCCATCCACACAGGGGAGTATTACGTATCCCTGAAAAATAACACAGATCTCCCGGGTCCTCCGCCTGCTGAGTCCTTAGTCTGGGAATATCATTAAAAGTAGACGTCAGACACCGCATTCAGGGGTTCCCTCAGTAATAGAGGTAATTTCAAGAATTAAATGCTTCTCCAGATGAGGTGGGAGATGGCACTGTGCATTTATATATTTACAAATAACAAGGTCCCCTTAATTAAGAGGTCTTTTAGTTAGTCTTTCAATTTTGAGAGGGGGTAAGAACCAGCTTTTTTTGGGGGGGAGGTGGCGCTTCATAATAGGACCAAGTAAAAGTAAGGCAACAGCTCTCTTGCTGTGGCTGTGGTTAGCTGAGCAGACTCAAGCAGTGGGGGTCCTTGCTGCACAACAAGGTAGTTGCTCAGGGACTTCCGGGGCTGCTCAGCCCTGGTGGAGTCAGCGTCTGCCACTGGAAATGCAAAAAACTTCGATGACAAAACACGATGGGACATAATGAACAGTGACTGGACCCACAGAATCCTGATTCTGCTACAATCTGCCATGTTTATTCTTGAAAAACAAACAAACAAACTCAACAACAGTTAGCCTGCTGAACACCGCACGATGCAGACAAAGCTGGAACATGCATAGTATGCCCAGCAAAGGGCGTCCATCACATACAGATACATATTTTACCATGTTATGACTATACCATTCTTATGAAGGAAGAAAGAAGCATCAAAGGGGCCTTCATATCAAAGGAAAAGACTTTTAAGTCTACGATTTGGCCAGGACTGGTGGTAAGGAGGGGAGGAAAGGACAGAGGAAGAGGGAGGGAAAGTAAGGGGGGAGAAAAGGAAGCCTGGCCCAGAGAAAACTGTGAGAACCTGTTGGGTCCAGGACTGGCTTCCATCCAAGTTCTAGCGAGCCTTTCTTCTTGCCTCCTTGAACCCCTGGTCCCTCCCCCGAGGACGGACTGCGAGAGATGGGATTCTGAGTTTCTGGGTGGCAGGCTTTGAGCAGGGTCCAGGAAAGCACTCCCACAACAGTCTGCTTGTCTTGTGGCAGCCACCTCATTCCCCAAAGCATCCGGTTGACTGCAGGGGAGGGAATGAGACAGAAAGAAAGGGTCTCTAGGACACCAGCCCCCACTGCGTGTCCCCTCCAGAGTCACTGTGCTCTGAGACCAGGCCCCTCTTTGATGCTGGTCAAGTCTCCCGCTCCTCCTCTTTCTCCATGTCGTCTAAGCTCGGCTCAGCCTGGAGTGGGTAGGGGCGAAGGTGATGGGTGGGGACCTCTCTTTTGCCTAACCTGGCCTTACCCGCCAGTGAGACTAGTCAGGCAGCTAACTTTGGGCCACAGGATACCGAAGGGGTGCTACTTTGGAGAAGGTGGATCTCTGCCAATATCATTCAAATCTTCTCCTCTTCCTCTGGCCCCAGCCCGACCACAGAGACCTCCACAGAAGCTACTATAAGGGCTGCAAAACTTCCCCTCCCCCAAACGAACAGAGCTTCATGCGAGGAAGAACCGAAGGCCTCCTACTGAGGGTTAGCGTCACCCAGCTGTTCCTTTGTTCGTTGTCCAGGCACTGACCCAGGACAAGCCCATCCCTAGGTCTCTGTCCCTTCAGAAAACGTTAGTCCACGGGGCGTGGGGGCAGTGTCAGCCTGTGCTTACTCCTCACTGCCTAGAACACGCGTGGCAAGCTGAGGAGCGCCTCATCTGATGAGGCTTTGTTCTCGCACATGCCGGCTGACCTTGCTCGGCAGAGTAAACATTCAGGGGTGTTGGGCAATCAAGCTGTGGATGGGAACGTGAGAAGCAGAGGAAGGGGGCAGTGGGGACAGCCCCCAAGAGAGACACTGAGGGCATCAACAGAGAAGGCTGTGACCTGGGCCTGCGGCCTTCAGGTCCAAAGCCTGTTTGTGGGAACCTGAGGACCTCCTGGCAGAGCTTGCTGGGGTTCATTCACTTAGGGTTTTGACCACATAAGCGTTTTGACCACTTTATGGCAGACAGGAAAGAGGCTGATGGCCTCCTCTAGACCCTGGTCCTCACTGCAGATGAGGAAACAGTCAACAAGGAGACTGGGAAGCCTCTTGGGTCAGTGTGGATGAGTGAGTCTCTTGCCCTGGCAGACAGGTGGACCTACGTGCTGCCTCGTCTGTTCTCCCATTGTGTCGACAGGCTCCTTCAGACCCATTGACAATGCCCCACCTCAACAACTGCGTCTGTATCAAGAAGACCGAGACATCGTTGAAATGGCAAGCGCTTTGTTATGCATGTCACTACAATAATAATTTAGAATATAGAGTTGAGGGTAAGTCAAAAGGTATGGCTTCAAAAAATCATAAACACTTTTATTAAATTTTTTAAAAGGTGAAGCTTCTGTTTCTCAACACACCCTCCCATCCAGGCCTATATGTTTCTGGAGGCTATGTTGCCCTCTCTTTCAGCCTCTCAGGAAGACTTCTGCCCGCCTAGGTGGATACCACGTCCAAACAGTGCTTCCACAAGGGACTCACATTGTGTTCCTTTACAATGTTCTTGATGTGTTGATCCAGGTGGACTATAGAGACAAATTCACAGACACTCAGATGTGTATAAGAAAGAGCGTCATGTCAAAGAATAATTGCATATTAAGAAAACATCCCAGCCCAGTCCAATTCAAGTCCATAAGTCTGATATTAGCCCATGTGTCTGATAGCAGTCTGTTAATTCATCTTCAGACTTATGCAACACATGCAATGAGGCCGGATGCAGGAGGATCACAGGTCAGTGGCAGGAAAGTCTTGTGGACCAAGTGGCATGGGCTTGGTGTGGGCCTCCACTTGGCTTCTCCAGCCCCAGGGCTCTGGCTCCACCGACATGGCGCCATGTGGCTTGTCAGCAGAAAGATGAAGCAGAGAGTGGGTCCGGCCTTCAGTGAGCCATTTAAGTGTCATGCCTCCAAATGAGGTCATGAAGGCTAGACTACCTCTTCCTCAAGTGGACACTAGATTATGTAACTGCCACATTTGACTTTGGAGGGGCAAGATCAGGAGCGGATAGGATAAGCGTCCCCAATGACATTCTTGGAGGACAGTCCTTGTTCCCCTCGAAGAATCCGAAGTGAAATTTTCTTGGTATTTTCCTCTTCAACGCAGTTTTCAATTTTCTTAAAATGTCTTCATAACAAATCTCTGTGATGGTCGTGTGCCCATCAAAATCACTCCTTTTAAATCTGATTCACCATAACCTTCTGAGCGGACCTCTACGCCTTGGATTTAACAGATCCTCAAACTGCAACACCCACCCCCACCCCCCACGCCACTGTGTGGATGGGACTTTTTTAAAAGGACACCCCAATGAGACCAAAGAAGCGCATTACTGAGAGACCTTGTCTGCAGCCACCTGCCAATCCCAGAGACAGGCGAACGAGCAGGTTTTGTTTGGAATAAACCTGTACCAGGACCAGGGAGCTTCAAGAAATGTGTGGGAAAATGGAGTCAAAAAATAATGGGACTTTCCCACGAAATTTTGAAGCCTCCTCAAGTGAACCAGAACCCAGGAAACTAGACTTTTGGACTTAGCTTTGCGTATGCGTGCGTGCGTGCGTGCATAATCATACACGACTACTTCAGAGTAGGCAGATGTTTCTTAAACAGAACATAAAAATCATAGACCATGAAGAAAAGCATCTGTAAAGTTGCATAGATCTATCTATTTATCTATATCAATATAAAGCATATGGGGAAAAGCACTGTGCAAAGGAGGGGGCAGGACGATTGGTTCAGTGATCACTGCGGGTGGGGTGTGCATCACCTTTTAATCTGTATGGAGAGACATGTAGGTGGCTCCCCTTTGAGGCCACGCTCTAAGAAGGGTGGCCAGCAGTACTGCGGCGTCCTAGAGACAGGACAAGGCAGGAGAGTCCCGGGAGCCTTTCCCCAAAGTCTGCTTTCTGCAGGAGAGCAGACACGCGCCAGTCCCTTCTGCGGCCCAGCTCCGACCCTCCTCCTTGAATCTACGGACTGCGCCCAGCCCACAGCCAGGCGGAGGCCAGGACCAGTGACTCAGGAGCGTCAGTGACAGTGACGCATCGGGAGGATTCCCACGAAGTGACACAGGGGAAGTCTCCTTCGGTCTCCACAGCGGGGAAAGAAAGGCCTCCGTAGAAGCGCGTCCTCCTCTCTTTCCCTTTGACTGGGTGCTAGATGGGGGATCACTTTGTGAAAACAAGTTGCCCACTTCCTACAGGTAGAGAGATGCGGGCTGTGGGGGTGGGGGTGGGGATGAGTAAGGATGAAAAGAAGGGGTGCGGTGGGGTGCGCCAAGGAGGGCTAGCAGACTCCACACCTGCAGGTGCAGCCAGAATCTTCCAAGGGGGGTGGGGGCTAGGGAACCAGCCCGCTTGGGCAGAACCAGAGCTAGAGGGGCCTGGCCCTGGACCTAGTGTGAGTCAGGCCTAGAGATCTGGAGCCTCAGACAAGCTCCACTGTGGCTTTAAAAATCTCCAGGCATGAATAAACCTCCCCTCTTTCTACTGCTAAGGCAGTGATCAAAGTCCCCTTTAAAAAGAAGCTTGGAGGGGAAAGGAGGAGAAGCTGAGATCAGAGGCTCAAGTGGAAAAGCAGATGTTTGGAGAATGATGACGGCAGCAGGCAAGCGGAGGCACAGTATATGGATCTACGTATTGTGAAAAGCGGTGTCCGAGCCCCCAATAAAAGGAACAGATATGTTAAAAAGAAGTGTTGGGTTGTTTCTTCAAACATTTAATTTTCTCCTCAACTGAGAAAGTAGCAATATGAGATTGTGGTAAAAATTCATAGAAATGTGCCAAGCAGCAACGGAAATTCCCCACACTGACTACCATGTACAGTTTGCATGATGTTTCCAGGTCTTCAATGTAGATCCCCAACCCCCAAAGAAAGAAACAACAAAATCAAACTCACTGCTGTCATGTTGACCCCGCCTCACAGTGACTCCGGGACAAGGTCAAACTGTCCCTGAGCATTTCCGAGCCTGTCACTGTAGACAAGAGGAGAAGCCCCCTGCTTCTCCCACGGAGACTCCTGGAGGCCTTCATAATTGTACTACAGGTGTGGCTTGCCACCCTGTTGCTTTTGCCTCATATTAAGAGAAACAGAACCAGATCTTCAAGATAAGCTTCCATTTTTTGCACTACTTTTTCTATATCACACCTGTATCATCTATAGTACAAGGTTGATTTTTTTTTTCTGTTTTAAAAGGGTCCGTGCAGAAAAATCGGGACCAAAATATCTCTTTAGTGAATTAAAATTGACATGAACAGACAAGTCATCTGTCATGAGTGCATCACAGTTGGATGGGCTTCCTCAAACTGACCTCACTGTACGGCCAGCACCCAGATGGAGAAGCAGGCCATGACAGCCCCAAACCTCCGGTTCCAGTCACCACCCCGCCCCCAGTGTCACGAGATGCTGACTTCTACAGACGCAGAGGACGATGGGTACCTTTTCACTGTTACACACACACACACACACACACACTCACACACGGCCACCATGAGAGGAGTGGACTCTGGGCCGATTAACAACATCAAAAGCAAATATGTTTTCTTTTCTTTTTTTTTTTTAAAGCACATGTTTTCCTGTTTTACTCTGGACTTGATTTTTAACAGGGATCTTGTGTGGCACTTCCATTAAGGATGGTCCGCACAGACCTCATTCCCTCTATTGATACATGGTGGCCTTCAACAGAGGGTAGCGTATCAGGGCTCTAGCTTAGGGGTTTGCCAATTTTTGAGACAGAAGAGTCAACCCAGTCCTTCACAATCTAAACGTTATTCGAGAGCCATAAATCTATTTTTTTTTGGGGGGGGGCATCACTGCTCTCCGGTGGTGGGAGTAGGAGGCCCAGCCCCACTGCTGGAATTGAACCTCCATCCCAGTGGGCCGCAGTCCTGCGCACAACCACTACGCCACCGGGGCTCAGCCCCATAAATCTATTTTTTATAGCAAATGGAATCAGCGTGATCTGAAGAGCACCTTTCAATTCTACTTCAGAGTCACGTGCATGTACCACAAGAACACGCGTGGCCCTGGAGCCGCCGTCTGCCGACCCACCGGCCGCCATGGTACGTGAGTGCCGTCGTCAAACCCTCCCACCGTTCCCTTTTGGGGAGCGCTTTGAGTGTGTCCATTGGCTGTAGTCGAGAGGCCTCGCCACCAAGAACCATTCGCTGGGTGTCCCCGTGCTTGATGAGCGAGCATAAGTTGCCCATCAATAGAACTGCAAGCCCCACAGGGGCTGAGTACGTGTTGTGAGGGTTTCACATGATGCCCCCCAGAAAGAAGGAACCGCTCAGTTCCCGCTTCAAAACAAAAGTCAGGTGCCGGGTGCAGACCTCCTCACCGCAGCCCCTGCGGCTGGCAGCCCAGCCTGCGCCAGCGGTCTCCCTGGGCCCCCACCCAGCTGGGCCTACCTCCCCAGGTGCCTGCTGCACCCAGAACAGGCCACCCCACCCCCATTCCACCCGGGGGACTTGCGAACACTTGGGTGTGACCGTCAGGACAGCAGCTCGGTCCTCAGACGTTGGGGCGGGGAGGCCCGGTCTTACTTCAGCTGCCCACTGGGCATGAGGCAGGCCCTGCATCTGGGTAATCCGTCTCTCATCTCTTGCATGGACCCTC
>PVJH01033874.1:0-21170 GCA_004026705.1 Nesogale talazaci | reverse complement strand
GTTCTGTCATATCTTACACTGCCTGACTTCTCCCCCAACCCACTCCTTTGATGTCCGTCCTTCAAATAGGAGCTTATGTGTATATCCTTGCAGTTGGTTCTGTCTCTCTACTGCACCTTCTCTCTACCCTTCCAACATCTCCAATCTAACCATTGGCCCGAAGGAGCCCATCCATCTTGGTTTCCCCATATCTTCAGCTTCCCTCTATACTAGTGTACTTCTCCAGTCCATCTAGATTTGTAAGGTAGAGTTGGGACCATGATGGTTGGCGGGGGAGGAAGACTTCAGGAACTAGAGGAAACTTGTATGCATCATCACTGCCCGGCTGCACCTTGACTGGTCTGTCTCCTCCCCGTGACTCCCCTGTAAAGGGGTAACCAATTTTATCCTAACTCCAGCCCTCTCCCCAAAACCAGTTGAGCATTCCTGTGCTAGTTTTCTGGCATGACTCTTGTCACAACATATTCAAGTTCGAGCTTTACTTTTCCTTCATCTTCCCTCAAACCCAAACTAATTTGTGCTAGTCCAGGTAGACTAGAGAAACGAATTCATAAACACACACATGAATATAAGGGAAAGGTTAATATGCAAGAGGAATGGAACATTGAGAAAGCATCCCAACCCAGTCCAGTCCAAATTCATAAGTCCAATATTAGCCCATATGTCCGATACCAGTCTAAAAAGACTCCTTCTGATTCATGAAGCACGTGTGATGAAACCAGGATAATCACAAGCCAGTGGATGCAGAGTCTTGGGTGTCCGATGGCAGTACAAATATCTGAGCACTGGCAGGGGTCTCCACGTGGCTTCTCTGGCCCCAGAGATTTGGCTCCATCAGGGTAAGCCCATGTGGTCTCTCCTCTGGCTTCTCCATTCTCCAAGAATCAAGATCAATCAGCATGCTGTCATCTCATCTTGTCAGTAGTCTCTGACAAGAGAGTCTAGTCTAGTCTCTCTACTCCAATTGAGAAATACTGTGAGACTTGCCAGAATTCTCAGGAGAAAGCCATGCCCACACAGAGGCCTCATTAACTATTTCCAGATTAACAGTCTAATCTCCACCCCTAAATCCAATCATGAAATTGACATCAAGTACAAGACCGCCACACAATTCCATTGCCATTGAGTTGACTCCTACCCCTCACTCCTCTACACAGGGTTTTCTGCACTGTCTATCAGTCTTTCTGGGAGCAGACAGCCTCATTTTTCTTGTGCAAAGTGGTTAGCTAGTTTGAACTGGCGACCTTGTGGTTATGTGTTCAGTGCTTAACCCACAGCACTACCAGAGTCCCTTCATTTTCTTCAAAAAATATGAATTCCATGAAGAAGGAAGTATAGTTGTGTCCTTGACAAACGTAAATGTCCAAGTATAAGAATGATTATCTCTGCCGATGTCATCCTGCATGATAACTAGGAGTGTAGTATAGTGTAGTGATCACTGAAGACATGGGTGCTGGAGGAAAGTGTGATGAAGAAGTTGGATAGTGCCCAGCTATCAGAAAGAATAGCATATGGGATCTTAAAGGCTTGTCTTAAAACAAATAGCCATCGAAGTGAGGTGTCAACTAAGTCCAAAATGAATAAGCATAACAGCCTTTGTGATTAAAGGATTATGAATAATAAGATAAATGATCGGGGGGGGGGCTGTATTCGCGCTTAAAACGTGAACACCCAGTGTGCAGAAGACAGTGAAAGCCCCAGATCTCTTTACAAAGCCCCCAAGTCTCTGGTCAAGTCTCTGCTGACTCTTTGGTCCACCCACAGACCAGAGATGCCAATAGTCTTGTCCTCAGAGAGCGTATTACAAAGTGGATTACTACAGATCTAGTTAGGTTAAAATTTAATGCCTTACCTTTTGTTTCTCTTTTTGAACCATTTTAAATTTGTTCTACTTTTATTACTTTCATCTTTTGGGATTCAAGTTTTCTGGTTGTTGTTTCAAGTGTTTTTGGTTGTTGTTTTATTTTGTTGTTGTTGGGATTTTTTTCATATATATCCTTTATATGAAATTCAGGATAGGTAAATCTATAGAGACAGTAACTAGATGAACACTTTCTAAAAGGTGTTACTTAGAAGGTTGGGAGGAAATGAGCAATTAATTATAATGAATACAAGAATTAAAACAATATTTTAAATTTACTTTGGTGATGAGTGTATAACTCTTTTTAATATAGTTAAAACATTAAATGGTATCATGTGTGAATTATATGTCAACAAGACTGTTAAAGACAAAAACAAGGATAAGTTTTCCATAAGTATTTATTGAATGAAAAAAAAATCTCTGATTTCAGTCTCCTCTTGCTCCTAATTCATATTGAATATTCAAAGTTGTAAATTGCCAACAAGTTGGCCCCTGACTCATGGAGATCCCATTCATTAACCCACCAATTAATGCCCAGTCCTGTGCCATTCCCATGACAGGTTGTGAACAGAACAGCTGTAATACATAGAATTTTCATTGGCTGATTTTCAGTGGGAGGTCACCATACATTTCTCCCTAATACAGAAGCTCTGCTGAAGCTATTCAGCAGCACAGCAATAAGCAAGGCTCTACAACAGAGAAACCTTAGTTGTGCATGAAGTAGATTGGCCAGGAATTGAACTCCAGTCTCCCTAATAGAAGGTGAGAACTCTTCTCTTGAACCACTCCCCCTTTCTCTAAACCTCCACCTGATCTGATTGCTCACCCTCTCCAAAGGCATCATGGGATTTCTGTCATTTGTTGTATAGAAAGGAGACTTGGCAAGCTTTCTTCCCCAGCTGAGTTGAGTGAAAGAGAAAACAAGAACCAGATGTTTTGAGCTCAGAATCACTTGGAGGAAATATAGACAATGACTACACAACAAGGGAGATACTAGGGCAATAAGCACTGGGGCTGAGGACAGATATGAGAAAACTACAGATGCTTTTTTCCAAAGTCCTGATGGTACAAGTGGATAACATGTTAGAAGTTTGAAGATGCAAGTCTACCAGAGGGCCTTTGGAAGAAAGGGATGGCCAAGTACCTTTCAAAAATTAGCTATGGGAAGCTCACCTACATACAGTAGGTGTGTCACCTTGACTAGGTCACCTTGAGTTAATCGTTGACCACAAGATGACTAATTGGATACCTTCTCAGAGGTCTACAGGTCAATCTATGGGCTAACTAAACTATTCAATTCCTATATTCACCTTTACTAAGAAACCTTATACATTAAGATGCTTAAGTCATCTTCAGACACACACACACACACACACACACACACAACTTTTGGACAGAAGCAGAAACATCCTAAGCATCAAGTAGGGAGGATTGGCTGTGCACTCAGGGAAATATAGTTACCGAAGATTTTGTGCAGACGTATGGCTATTTTATCATCCCTTGCACTTACTAATACAATTGAGTGAGAGAAGAAAAATGAAGCTATGGACTTATCTGAACTTCGTTAAGACACAGATGACCCTTTAGCTGAATCTTTAGCCTCGACTGACCCTTCAGCAGACTGCAGGCAGTCAGTGTGCTTTCAGTTAGGAAAGATAAGAAAGAATTACAGATGTTGGCAATGTGTTGTTGGAGAATGAATCTAGAAGGTAAGGAGACATTAGAGAGTGATTTTACTACTGACAACTGTCCTTTGTGCCATTTAAATCTATTGTTCGGCATTTACACAGACCCAGGAACACGCTGCTGACAGCTCTGGGCCTCCTGGGGAAAGAGAGCACAGGAGAAAGGGCAGGCATGACTACCTAGTCATGGCCCCCACTGGAAAAGCAGTGAGAGAGACTGTGTGAGGATCAAAGGGGAGTCAGGGTTAGAAGGAATGGTTGTCTAATAAATGGACTCCATCGGTGAAAAAGAATGGTACAGAGGATTAGGTGTTTGATTAAGAACTAAACTGTATTTTAAAAATATGGACCCTGGCCCTAAGAAAGTGGTTCTGAAATGATAGCATGAATCAGAATCACCGGAATTGCTTGTTAAAACCTGTTTCTGATATAGTAGATTTGGGGCTAACTCAAGTATTTAATGCATTTGTCTGCTAATCAAGTGTGTCTTAAGAAACATCTGACAATAGACTTCTGAAATATCACCTGGTTGAAATCCCTATGGCATGGGGAGAAGTTATAAAAACCTCTTCAACATAATCTGACACCTTAAGGAAATAAATTGGTGGATCTGGGAGCTAAGGACCAGTTTCAAGGCCAATTAGCATTAAGAGACCAAAGCAGACAATGTTCTACATTCTACCAAGGTGAGTAGCAACTGTCTCTTAAAAGCTTGTGCGTAACCATCTACAGTGCAACTTTTGATCTCTCCCCAGTTAGATAAAAGAAAGTCCAAGATGAATGGAAGCCATTAGTCCAAAGGGCAGTGGATCATGTGAACATCAGCCTCCATGACCCAACAGCAGAGCTAGACGGTGCCCATTTACCATTCTATCTACTGCAAGGGGAATCACATTAGAAGGACTTGAGTAGACAAGGAGAAAAATGTGGAACCAAACTCAAAATCATAAAACATCACCGAGCTTAATGGCTGGATAGAGACTGGTGGAAATCCTTAGTCGCCCTTAAGATCTGGACATGAGCTCACTTCCACGGCTCAGTTTTCTCTTAAACAATAGATAGGCATATAAAGGGAGTCATGACACTAGAGAAGTATGCAACACTTAGAAATCACCCACCAAAGAGACCAAAAGGGCAGTATTTACCCAATGACAAAATTCAGAAGGGTTAGGGGACAAGGAGGAATGGAAATGAGAAATACAAGGAGGAAGTGGGAGGAAGTGAGAGCAGGTTGTGAGAACTGCAGTCAGTGACATAAAGCAAATATGTATGATTATGGAATGGACAGTTGCTTTACTTAACCTTAATTCATAATATAAAGTTAAAATGAAAGAAAATACAACGTATTTCCATTTCTTCTCAGTTAGATATGCAATTGCCATGCATTTGAGATGGCATTTGGTTTCAGGTATAGGTTGAGGCCCAAGAGTCTGCATTCCTATCACCTGCTCAAGAAGCTGCTGGTTCAGAGACCACACTTTGACCACACTGCAAACCAATGGATCTCAACCTGACTTGACTACACACTTGAATCGTTTATGAATCATTTAAAACACACCCCTGAGTGCTGGAGATTCTCACATAATTGGTCCAAGCGGTGTTCAACCTCCAGTAATGCTTAAGGCCTCTCCAGATCCTTCCAGTTTCCTCAAGCCTGCAAACTGCTCCCCTGAACTCAAGTTAATGAGTACACTTTAGATCCACTTTATTACCTTTCTGTAAAAAAGGCATAAAATTGATGGGAAAAGGTGCAAAGTTAGGTCAACACTCAAGGCACCAACATATTTCACCTACTAGCAGACGCCTAGGTGTGAAGGAACTGGTCTCTGTAGAATGCTGACTTTTGAAATGTTTCTTTTTCAATTAGGGTGAAATATATGTAACAAAATTTTTGCCGTTTCAATCATTTGGACATGCACAATTCAGTGGCCTTTAATTACACCCCCACCCATGTTGTGCAATCACCCCCACTATGAAAACCTTATCTTCATGAGGGCTGCTGTGCAGCTATCGTCTCCTGCCCTAAGCTCACCCTCTATCCCACTCCCTCGTTCCCGCATGCACTGTGGGTTTCAGTCAGACATAAATGATTAAGCTAGCACACGCTCTAGGCCTCTACTGAAGGCATTTTCTTTTTCAGTGCTTTTCATTTCTTCTTTTAATATTTCCATCCAACTAAGGCTTTTTTTTTTTGAGCCCTCATAACTGGTGTTCTTTTCTGTCAACAATTGCTAAAGACAGTCTCAGAAGCAGGCCAGGGCAGGGAATGTCACCCACAGCTGATGACTCCAGGAGAACAAAAAGGAAGTTCGTTCCTCCCCTACTTCCTAGCCAAAACCTGCTTTGCTTTCTTGCTCCTTGTGGAACTATTTCAGCTTCATATGTGTTGCAAATAAAATGTCAGCATTTCAGGGTGCACATCGGCCCAGCTCCCTGGGGGCAGCCAGTGAGTCTGCAAGAACCCAGGCTGCAATGGAGAAGCAATTTTCCATTCCTTGTTTTCAATAGGAACACAAACTAGAAGGCACTCACTGGAGGTCCCTCCTTAAAGGGAGGCTGTGTTCCCTAATTTCCATTCCTTTCACTTTTTTCACTTTATCTGGGTGTTTGCTCTTAAGGAGTATCATGTTTTACTTCTTCTCAGGCTAAATTTATCAAATTTATCAAACATGATGTTGTAGCTGTGAGGTGCCTGACAGGTTGGTCTGACTCACAATGATCCCATGCATCAGTAAATCTTCCCCACGGACTTTCTCAGGCTGTAGTGCTTAGGGGGCAAGCTCTCTAGGTCTTTTCTACTACCACGGATCTGACAGGGGGCTCACATTGCTGACCCCTCAGTGAGCAGCCAAGACCTTAATAGTTGAGCCAACCAGAGTTCTTTAAACATTAAGCACTGTCGAATCAATCATTTAAGATAAAAAGGCAACATTTATCCAAGGACGAAGTCAGAAGGTTTAAGGGAAAAAGGAAGAATGGAAATAAGAACCACAGAGAAGAAGTAGAATAAATGATATTGCATTGTGAGGTTTGCAATCAATGAGATGGAACAAAATGTGTATGAATGGTTGAATGGAAAACTGATCTGCTTTTAAAACCTTCAGCCTATTCACAATAGACATTTATTATAGAATTTGGTGCAGTAAACATAGGTGTACATATGTCTGTTCTGGTTATGAGCTTTCTTTCTTACTTTTCACTCATTTTATTGGGGGCTCGTACAAGTCTTATCACAATCCATACATACTTCCATTGTGTCAAGTACATTTGCTGCCATCCTCAAAAACATTTTCTTTCTACTTGAGCCCTTGGTATCAGCTTCTCATTTTTCCTCCCCCTCCCACCCCTACCCCCATTCTTTATTTCTTTAGGTGATATGCCATGTACAGCGTTTACAAGATCAGAAGACACTTGTATTTGCATTTGTTTCCATGTGGCTGTAAAAGGCTACAATCCTACAAGCAGTGTATAAGTATTCCAATCTCTTCACATCCTTTCTAGCATTTATTAATTTTGATTTTTTGAAATGATCTAAGAGTATTGGTATGAGGTTGTATCTCATTGATGTTTTAATTTGTATTTATTACTAATGAAATTGAACATTTCTTCATACGATTGGCTGCTTGGATGTGATATTTAGTAAATTGTCTTTTCCTATTTTATGCCCATTTTTGATTGGGTTATTTTTATTTTTCTTATTAAAGTGTACTTTTCTATAGATTTTTAAAATTAGCCCTTTTATGAAATATCATTGCTAAATATTTCTTCCTGAATCTGTGGGTGCCCTTTTAACTCTTCCAGTGAAGTCCTTGGATGTACACAAATACCGTATTTTTAGGAAGGCCCAGACCTCTTTTTTGTTTTGCAAAATCTGGGCATTTTTTCATTATGTTCAGAAGTCTATGTTACCTAGGGCATTTTCTTAATGTGAACCTAAATGTTTCCTAAAAAGTCCAAGAGTCAAGACAGCTCCCTGAGATGCTTTGGGGCTTGCCTATAATGTAGGCCAAGAATGACTCCAGCAAAAAAGAGCACTGTGCTACTCATTCCCTCTTCCGACCAGTATCTTCCAAGGACAGCCAGCCCCTCAGTGCCACCCCCTTGTGAAGAGCAGCAAGTGAAACAAGGGCCTGATGGCATCAGCCATGCCAGCCAGCAAGAAATGTATAGCATTGCTTTTTTTATTGTTTGTTTGTTATTGTTGTTTAGTGACGAACTCTTCTGCATGGCATAGGATAATTTTTAAACTTTAGGATTGTAATATATTTTATTTCAAAATTATGTAAAATAAAAATGAATCAGATTGTTTAGATCAGTAGTTCGCAACCTGTGGGTCACGACCCATTTGGGGGGGGCTCAAATGACCCTTTCACAGGGGTCGCCTGATTCATAACAGTAGAAAAATTACAGTTATGAGGTAGCAACAAAAATAATTTTATGGCTGGGGGAGTCACCAGAACATGAGGAACTATATTAAAGGGTCTTGGTATCCAAAAAGTTGAAAAACACTGATTAGGATAGTGAAGACATTTTTTTTTTTAAGTACAGGCAGTGAGTTATGTCAAAAGGCAAGCAGACAGGAGGTAAAGATGTGGAAGCAGTGCTGGTTCTGCGGTGAAAGTCTCATGCTCTAAGAGGCCTCTGGTGGCTTAGTGATCATGTATTGTGCTATAACTACAAGGTCAGCAGTTTGAAAACACCAGCGTGCTCCACTGGAGAAAGATGAGGCTTGCTATTTTCATCAAGATTTATGGTTTTAGAAAGCCACAGGGGCATTTTTACTCTGTCATATAGGGTCATTACAAGTTAGAATAGACTCATGGTGGTGTGTTTGGGGTTTCTTAGATGAGTCACTAGGGAGTCCTGGTGTTAACTGCCAGGTAAACAGTGGGCATAAGGGCATAAGGGCAGTCATATAAACCAATCAGTCACTCCTCAGGAGAGAGTGGAGGCCCTCTGCCTCTGTAAAGATTCTCAGTCTCAAAAAGTACAAATAGGATCACTCTGAGTTTGAATTGATTTCATTGAGTTGAGTTGGGTTGGGTTGAGTTGAGTTGGGTTGGATTAAGTTGAGTTGGATTAAGTTCAGTTGGGTTAGGTTGAATTGAGTTGGGTAGGGTAGGGTTGGTTTGAGTTAGGTAGGGTTAGGTTGAGTTGGGTAGGGTTGAATTGATCTGGGTAGGGTTGGGTTGAGTTGAGTAAGGTTTGGTTTGATGAGGAGCTCTGGAGGCACAGTGAGATAAGAATGAGGCTGCTAACCCCAAGTATGGTACTTCAAATATATCACCTCAAACAAACAAACAAAAACATATGGTTGAGAACAAGGCAGTTCTGAGGAGAAACCCAAAGCCCATCTGTAGACAATAGAGCATCCCCCACAGAGGGGTCAGAGGAAAGGGATGAGTCAACCAGGGTGCAGTAAAGCACCAATGAAACACACAATATCCCTCTCATTCCTTGAGGCTTCCTAACCCTCCATTACCATGATCCCAGGGACTAGACCAGAGCATGTACACAGGTGTAGATAAAAGAACTCACTCAACCTAGAACAGAAATGAGAATAGCAATACCAGATGGGTAGAGAGAGGGGTCAGGGGGCGGGGATAGGAAGGGAATTAATCGCAATGACTGCCATATAACCACACACACCTCTCCAAGGAGAAGAATAACAGAAACCATGGTGGAAGGGAGACAGTGATAGGCATGAGATATGGAAATAATAATTTATAATCTATCAAGGGGTCATAAGGGGGGAGGGAGGGAGAAAAAAGAGGAGCTGATCCCAAGGGATCAATGGAAAGTAATTAATTGTCAACAAAAAATGACGGCAACATATGTACAAATATGCCTGATACAATTGCTTTATGGATTGTAATAAGAATCATGAGCCCTCAATAATTTTTTTTTTAATTTACCAGCCACCCTTTGTGAGAAAGATTTACCAGTTTGGAGGCAGATTTCCTTTCAGGGTCAGAGCCCACTCGGATGGCAGTGGGTTTGGTTTTGGGTTCGGAGGCAGTTGGATATGATTCCCAGACAATGCAGTTCATGCTGAGGCACCATGCATCTATCAGTTTATATTATGCTGAATTTCAAAGTTTCCCAGACAAAGACAGACTCAGGAGAAAGGTCTGGAGATTTACTTTTTAAAATTATCCAATGAAAACCCCATGGCTGTGAGCACCATCAACTCGACCAGGTGCTGTCTGGCCCCTTTAGCAAGACCCCTGGGCAGATCCATGTTCTTGGTCAGTAAAAAGTACCCCACTGATGAGACAGGTCCCCCTTCCAGACTACACAGTACACATGCAGTGGTCAAGTGTTTCAACACACCATGGCTTCAGTTTCTGTGTCCTCAGTTTCCTGCTTCTAGATATGGCCTGTCTTGGCTGCCAAAGGCCTTAAGAAGGGCAGTTCTTCCCTGGCATGGTGGAGTTGGGGAGACCCTGGCCAAGGCTGGGAGGGCTGTGATCATGGCTGCCTGGGATGGAACCTTCCAGAGGCAAGCTATCAGGACCATCCTGAATGTTGTGCTGCTGGTCCAGAGAGTGGGGCATGGAAAGCTTCTGTGAGCTTGCCCACCCCAAGAGCCAGGCACCAGGAAAGGAACAGAGGTGAAAAGCAGAGAGCACAAGCACCACGCTGCTACTCCAGGGTGGTCTCGGGCCAGCAGCCAGGGCTGGACAGCAAGGAGAACTGCCTGTGCAGGGGAGGCCAGGAGAAGCAGCAGGTGTTCAGAGCTTCTCGTGAGCACCCACCACCCATGCACCCCCACCCCCTAATGCAGCAGGCCTGCTGTGGGGGAGGCATGGAAAAAGCCTTCCCAGGGCCTTTGCCAACAACTTTCCCGCCCTGTCCCCTGGCAGATGACCACCCCTTCAAGCTGCACGGCAAGGCCTTTCTGATAGGGAAGCCCTGGAGGTCAAATGAGGTGATGCAGATTCCTGTACTCTGTACCTCATGAGAAGTGCTCATTCCCAGCTGGGCACGTTCACAACACAGCTCACGTTTCCCACTTAGCCACAGCGTTCTTGGTTCCCGTCTTGCTGCCAGATGGCTGGCCTTGCTGGGGAACTCCCTTTCCTCTCTGATAAGGGCTCAGCCAACACGAGTCTGTGCCACGACCACCGCGGTCTCTTCCCACTTTTGGCTCTCCGGAACTATTATCCTTTGTCATCCTTGGGCAGCCTGAGCCCCAGAAGGCACTTCTTCCCCTACTCCCAAGGGATAGGGTGCTTACTTCCCTTTGGGTGGGCAGTGCTTCCGGTGCCAAGGACTTCTTTTCTCCAGAATTTCAGCTTCCTCCCCGTTGCTGGCACTCGACCTACAGGAACTTGGGCCTGCAAACTGGCTTACCACGGGTGTGGGTGTGTGGCTGCTGCCAGAGTCAAAATTCTTCTTCTGTAAAAATTCTTCTATCGTGAAATGAGCAGCTTAGCACTATGGGATGGCGTTGGGCTGCTGACCCCCGAGGTCGATGGTTCAATCCCACCAGCCACTCACTGGAAACCCTCGACAGGGTCCTCACCCCTTGGCGGCTAGGATGGACCCTGGTGTGCTTTTCCTTACAAAGTTAACTGTTGTCTCCAAAAAGAAAGCCCCCTCCGGATCACAACATTCAATTCAAATGTGGACGTTTGAGATGGCTAGCTACCAAGTAGCACTTGGCTGTGCTCAGGGATCACCCCGCCGCAGCTCCTGACAACTCCATCAAGGGATTTCACGACGCTGGCGTGGAAGGCCCATTCGTTGCGTTTTTCCAGCATGCACCTGCCAAAAAACACTGTCTTGTCAAGGGCCCGCCTCCCTCTTCCTACAGTAAGGATTTCAGAACAATTGACCTAAGAACACTGCCAAATGATCGGAGGACATGTAATGTGGCGCCCATCTGCGCAACCTGCTGCTTCCATTCACTGCGCCTGCTATGTGGTCAGTGCGCCTGGCCCTGCAGCCAGAGGCTCCATGAGGAACAGGGCCGCCATGCGACGTCGGCTCTCCCAGGGGTCGGGATCCCCTCCTGCCCAGTCGTGTAGCCAGAACTGGTTACGAAAAGGCCACCGCTGATATATATAGACCGATCGGTGAGGCATTTCTGGGTTGGTCCTTTTCAATCTGAAAGACTTAAATGATTGTGTGCCCATGCACATTCAGTTAGTAAAATACTACCACCCTGTCCATCTGCAAAATACAAATGAAAAGTATCTCCAAGTTGGTAAAATATATTTTATTTGTTCATACAAAGAAATAGTATGAATTACCAGAATTTCATTTTCCTAGAAACATTCTCTGTGTAAAATTAATTTGTGTTATAGATAGGACAAAATACTTGATTTAATTTTTTTTTACATATTGGCTATTCTAACATCCAGGTTATAGAAAGACACACACTGCTAGGATTTGCACAGTATTTTATATTACTGGGCTGTTGAATGGAACTCAGTCATAAATTAATGTTATGAAAGTGACAAAAAATAAATCTAACCACACCTTTACATTTTATGGATTGTTAAACTAAAAAGAAAGATGGCAATGACTTCTGTGCCAACATTTGGGATCCACATCAAGTGTTTCCAGATTACTAGAACCTTCCATTTTTTTTCTGGCAAAGAAAACGTGTCAGGAACAGTAATTGTTTCTCCAAAAAGTTTACAATGCTGATGTCACTGAAAATGACACCCGCCTCCCTCCCCCCAAGGAATCCCATGAAGAAGACATTTTCCTCCTCCACCTTCAACATCAATATTTATTATGAAGTCAGTCTACCTATAATGCCTTTCCAACAGCCACCGGCCAAAGTAACCCATGACTGTACACACTCAAAGGAAGACCATAACAGAGAGTCACAATAAAGATGTCCAATTTTTAAAAAAATTTTTTCATGAAGAAACCAACGACACTGGTAGGGATAAACAGCTACTGTGAGTACCAGGGGTTTGTCTTCCTGTAAGCTGAGAGAACCACTGAAATTTGTGCTAGGGCAGTTTGCCAAAACATGAAAACAGTATTTGCCCTCTAGCAGCTAAAATGTGAAGTGACTTTTCAGAAAACAATGACAAGATGAAAAAAATAACAACAACAACAAAATGCAAGGCTCAGTTGTCTGTGTTGCATAACTTCTCTGGGAACTTTACAGGAAGCGGCATTTCCCCCTCACTGTCACATGAGGCAGACACTGCGCTCTGAGAACCAGTCAGAGAACACTCAGGCAGCAGGCCTTCTGAGGGAAGACAGGATACTTGATTATTTGCATTACCAGAGGCATTTGTGTTAGCCCATCCATGCTAATTGTTGACATCTGTTGGGATTCAAGGACTTGACCCAGAAGAGAATTTTGACCCAATTCAGTGTTCATGACTATAACGATCCTTCTTCTATCCAAACATTTCCTGTTTCTGTTTTATTAAGTCAAAGGACAAACAACTCCATCAAAAATCGACAGGCTTGGGAGGAGGGCAGGCAGCTGAGAGAAAGGACAAGCTCTTGCCTGGTTTCCCTACTGCTTTGTGACCTGCCCTGTCCTTCATGTATTTTCTGCCATTCTTCATCCAGAACTGCTGGAGCAGGTGGGAGGCGTGGCCAGAAGGTAGACATGGCAGGAGAAGGCGGATCCTCCAGCAGAGAATCCCTACACTGATAGCTTTGCTGCTCCGCATAAACTAGCTGAATCTGGACTAAAACTTGTGAAATAATACAACCCATGTTGTCAACAAGGCATTGCACATAAACTTCTCAAAATGAATTACCTTTGCTTTTGTTTTTCATCTAATATCATAGGTTCCTATATTTACTTGGCCTACCTCAACCCCTTTTGGAGAGAGCAGGGGGAGAACTTCGCACCAACCCTTGGCAATGAAAAGCTTTTGTACTATACGCCCTGATCTGGGATAAAGTATAGGTATCTGCTATTACTGACACCTAGATCCCTGCAGCACCCCCTGGTAGGTAGTGATGATATCACCCACTTTGGGAAACAATGCCATATACTAAGAAGTGCATAATGTTCAAAGGTTTCTTTGTAAATGTTAACAATCCAAGCATTCAGACAAGATGCCTATCTTTCCACCTATTCTTCAATGAAACTTTTTTTTAACCTATTCTGGCTTAACAATCAAGGATAAGTTGAATGTGTCATTATGTATAATGGTACTGCTTCATTGTTATCAACTGCCAATAGCTACTTATTATCAATGATCCACTATTGGACTCTCAGCAGAGAAGTCTGAGGAGATCATTCTGCACCAGCAATAACACTGTTGGCAATGTCCCTGCCAGGAACTGGCTAAAGCAAGGGACTGTTGCACATGTGTTGGGTTCAAGGGCTTATACTTAACAAGGAGGGAGCTATCCCTACCCCTTTAAAAGGGCCACTTCTCATTCTTGGCTACATACCATGCTGTCTCTCAGAGATGAGCTAGGACTCCCAGAGGGGACTTCCCACATCAGACATCAAGGTGGAGTTCTACTGAACTCCTCCTCTGCCAGTCCACCTGTCAGGGTGGGGGACTTCGCTTTGCTCCCCCATTGAGGCTGTCACTTATTGTGATGTGCCCAGCATAGGCTGGTCCTGTCCCCAGCAGCACCTGGGAGATGCTGATGGTGAGGGCTGCACCAGACCCCTTTGGATCTTGATACCCAGCACCTTCACTTTGTACCAGCGACTCTGCTAGCCTGTGGCACTCTTTGGTGTGTCAAAGGAAAACTGTCTTCCCCGAGAATGGAACATGGAGGGAATTTGGGGGGGGGGGGGTTCTTGGACAAACAAGAGATGACATAGAGAATGGCGATAGGGAAATAACTAAGTGAAGCACCCGAGTACTTCCCATTGGGGGTCTGGAAGTGAGGACGCTCACATTGCAATATGCTTCAAGCTTATTAATGAATCAGAAGACCACCCTTCCCAAACTAGAGTAAATGGGCACCGGTAGCCGGACTCCCCCTGCCCCCATCCAAGGGGTATATCCCCGTGTGCCTGCAAATGAGTGGCTTCCCCACACCTAACTTGCACACATACCTAGCTCCGTGGTTTGACCTCTCCCTCCGTGGAAGGATGCCACAGGGTCAAACGAGGAAACTGCTACAGGAGCCCCAACCTGCAGAGCGCAGCCACATGGGGCAGCTCAGAGCTCCACCAAGCAGGCAGGGCAGGAGGAGAAATGGAAGCAGCCTGGGAGACCCACGGCCCAAGGAGCAGAAGTCAAGTGAAGAATCCAGATGCTGACCCGAAGGCGGAATACCCGTAACAACAAAAATCTCGGAGTTGTGCTTTTTCTTCGTGTTGAACAGAATGGGCAGGAGGATCGGGGAAGCACCATCGATTATGAGGCCGGAAGAACAAAATGTCAGAGTTACACACTTTGGAATGTTAACAGATTATGAAGCTAACTCTAGAAAGAGTGTGGCTAGGCAGCTTAGTGAATTAATTGCTTATGAACTAAAAATAAATTATTATAAAATAGATTTCTGTACATTTTACATACGTATATTCTCTCTCAATATATAAGCCACATGGTAAGTTACACAGCCTGAATCTGTTTTTTCAGTTCCAGCCAAAGTCGTGCCCAGTCATCTGGTAGAACTTGAGGTTGAAGGGCCGGTAGAAGTCGCGCAGCCGCTGCACCACCTCGGGGTCGATCTCAGGGTGGGTCCTGCCCTTGGTCTTGCCCAGGCAGTGAGGCTTGCTGCTGCCCTCGGCCTTCTTCAGGCACGGGAAGCCCTTGGTCTTGTTGAAGTAGAAGTGCTTGTCCGTGATGATCCTCTTGAGGCCCAGGAAGTCCTGTACGCGGCCCAGCTCCCCGGCAGGGTCCCGGATCAGCCGCTCCCCGCTCACGAAGAGCAGCTGGTGCAGCGGGAAGTGCAGCAGCCAGTGCTCCAGGTGCTTGGCATACAGGCCGATCTGGATGGCGCTCCAGGACGTGTCGATGAGGCCGCTCGTGCGGTTCCGGAAGGTCAGGCTCTCGAAGGTGGGGATGTCCGGCCGCTTGGAGAGCGTCTGCGTGTAGTCCGAGATGGCTCTGGTGACCGGGTCACGCACCACCACGATGAGCTTGGTGTCCTTGGACATGGCCGAGATGCGCGCCGGCGCCTCGCGGGTCACAAAGTAACTGGGCGTCTTCTCCATGGTGATCTGCCCGTCCAGGGTGCGAGGCATCAGGTCCCTGCAAACAAAGGGGAACAAACCAAGCTCAAGTGAGAAGGCCACACATCTCAATGCCAGCACTGCTTCTTTGAGACAACACCGTTGCCAGTGAGTGGACACCAGCCCTCGGCCATCCCAAGTGGGTCAGGGGAGGACTGTGCTCCAGGGACTCACCTCCCCAGAGTGCTGTCATCTGAGGCACCTTTGGGTGGACCCAACCCACCAACCTTTTGATTATCTGCCAAGCCCATTGACCATTGGCACCACGCAAGAAGGACTGACCCTCCTGGTTACTGGGAACAATTGTGCACTGATGTGCAACCACAAGCAGAGTTTGGGAGCTTCAAGGTAGCTCAATAGTTGGGGCCAGATGCTAGCTACCTGAAATGTGAGGCCATCTTTCCCCAGCGTGTGGACAGAATGAGACAAGTTTCTTCAAGATACCACCACGGGGCTTACCTTTTCCTTATTTCTCAGGAGACCCACATTTTTAGGACTGATGCTGACCCAGGGGCCCAAAACATGTGAGGTCAAAACTACATCTTTGTTTTGCTTCTCTGCACTTTTGGCCTTTGGGAGTGTGTTCGCCGGAAGTCACAGGCCCTGGAGCACCTGGAGACTGGCCTCCGAGTCCTCTCTGTCCTGCCTGCAGACTCGGAACCACCACCGGGGTCTGGGCGCTGGAAGCAAACATTCCCTGAGCACTTAGCATGGCAGCCCCCAGCCACCGAGAGCAGGGCGGCAGGCCAGAGCCACAGCAAGACGACATGAAGCAGAAATGAGGGAAATGGGGTGAAACGTCCACAGACCCTCAAACACCGAGAAGAAACGAATGACATGAGACTCAGTTCTTGAGGTTTCCAAAAAGTATCGTAGAGTCCACGCAAAAAAAGAGAACGAGAAAAGCACTTGTACGGTTTCTACCATGACAGTCATGGAAACCAAAGCAGCCCTGCCGGCATCCTGGTGACACAGCAACAATTTCACCTGACAGCCTTCCTGGAGTCTGTCCGCAGAAGAGGTCTGAGAACAGCTCCCGCGCACCGAGAGGGCTGCTCGGGAGAATGCCAGAGCTTGCTCCTCCTTTCAAGAAAGCCCCGGGGACAGCTGTACCCGGTTGCTGGACATGAGTTTGGTTTCTGGGGACATCTTCCACAACGGACTTTATAGAGTAGTCTTGTGACAAGTCTATTCACATCTCCGAACAACGGACTAACCCAAGGCTTATGCTATGTGGGGACACTGCAAGTGGGGTTTCAGCTTCTCCCTCATCCCCAGCCTTCTGTAAACCGAATGTTCACAATTTAAGCTCTGATATTATTCCCTCCTTTTAATATGGATTTTATTATAATGGCTGGCTTTCTGTTTTGTTTTAAATGTGGGTCACTGGGCTTGTCTTCAATAGTGCAACCAGGGCGGCTTAAACCATCAACCTTTGAGTTAGCAGTAAACACTTTAACCACTTGACCCCTTCCAGGGCCTCTCAGATATTCCCTGGAGAAGACTAAAGAGATGTTTACCAAGAGGATAGAAAACCCACATTGGGCTTCCCACCCATCAGCCACTCGTTGCCTTAAGCATGCAGAGGGGAATGGGTATGACTCTGGAGCCCCCCATGGGCAAAGCAGGTGGGTTCCCTGGAGTTTGTCGCCACAGCATTCCACCATCTCTGTGATCCTGACAAGGAGTTCATTGGAGAGAGTCATAAGACTCCTTGAGTGATTTCCCATGCATCTGTGTTTCCTCCAGATCCCCCGGAATGATCGGGCACAAGTGGCTCACAGCCTGGGGAATCTAGGTGTTGCCTCTGGATTGAGTTCAGTGTGGATCTCCCAAGTCAGGAGGTTGAGGTGGCGAAGGCCCTGGACTGCTTACTGAAAACGTGCATGCTCAGAGGCACCTCAGATGAGAGACCCGGTGAGCCATGTCTTGTACTGGGCACAGTGGTCCTCTCTCACAGAGGGCTGCCATGAGATGGCAGGGAGAGCGGTGGTGTTTCATTGCGTGTTTTCATCTTCACGGGGAGCAGCTTGGCTCTTGACGTCGCTCTGTTAGGCTTTCCGTGAAGAATGTTGAGGAAAGGCAGGCAGTGAGGTTCAGAGACTTTCCTGGACCCCAGGCAAGCGGAGCAGAATCCAGCATCCTGCTCCATTTCCTCTCTCAGGGGCCCTTTGCGCTTTTTGTGGGGCGGAGCCAAGTGAGTGACAAGTCCCCTGTGGGTAAACCATGCTTCCTTACAGCCTTGCCAAAGTCCTGTCGACAGAAGATAATGGAGAACATTTTCCTAGCAGGCTCCGGCTGAGCGGAGCACACACACTGGCGGTGCTGACGAGGTGGGGACAATGTCAGTGTGCACTGGAGCACAGGGAAGCGAGCAAGGGGACATGGAGTGACCACCGCAGGATCACTCACCTGGTGAACAGCAGGGATGAAGGGCTGGCCTGGCTCTAAAACCTGCTTCCTGCTATGGCCATGAGGAACCCCCCCCTCCCGCCTTGCCCCCCATCGCCAGATCCCCTGAATTTCAGTGATTCTGCTTTGATTCCAAGTGCGACCCTTGGGTTGCCTGACTGCAGATGGTTTAGCACAGGAAAAAGACTGGCAGTGTACCTGACATGTCCAGCTGTGTCACAAACCGCAAGCTCGGTCAAGTAGCAGGGCTCTCTCTACACCACCACGTGAGCCTGCTGCACTGCTGCAGCCTTCCTCTCGGGGGCTAATAAGCAAAGTGGGTCAATCCAGGTTTAGTGTCAGCCCCAGAGGAAGTCTCCTTTGAGGGAGACATAATTCCCCTCTAAGTCTCTGCTGGCTGAGCCTGGATAGAAGGCACTCTCTCCAGAGAACTGCTTTATCTGGCTTTCGTGATAAACAATTTATATCATCATTTCTATAAATGCGCTCAGGAGAGGGGCTGTGGTCTCAGTAGATCAGGGAGGGCTTTACATTGGAAGTTTAGAATGTCCTGCTGAGAGGTAAATATTTAGTTTGACTCGATGAGGAAATGGGCTTTTGTTATTCCTGTGCCCAGGTGGGAATAAACCAGAAACCACTAACCAGGAGTTAATGGAAGAGTGCAGATTGGAGAGCAGAGCTCTCGGCATTCCGGCATTCCGTGAGTTGTCTCGGTTCTGCACCAGGCAGGATGCACGCGATCTCATTTTGGTCCTACCACGTGCTGCGCGTGGGAGAACCAAGAGGTTTTCTGTTCCTGTAAAGGGTGGCAGTCTCAGAAGCCCACAGGAGCTGGAGTCTCCGTGAGTGGGAATCACCTCAATGGCAGAGTCTGGATTTTGGTTTTTTGTGCTGAATACTCTAGTGATAATGACATTGATGATATCGAATCTTTATCAATCAGGGTGTATGTGCATCAGGAATATTACTTGCTTTAATCCTCATTAAACTTGCACAAGCTAGATACGATTTTTTCCAGGGTTTTCTTTTATTTTTTTGTGGTAAGGCCAAAATAGTTTAAAAGGTGTACCAGACGGCACCTGGTAATATGGGCTTGATTCATGCACCTTCTACTTTTGTGGGGCCTAAGTCTCATCAAGTGACGCCAATGGTTTTGAACTGCTAGCGTCATAACTTGCAGCCCAGTGCCTACCTTCTCCTTTGATCTCCTTTTCGACCCATTTTAAAGTCATTTCCATTTTTGATAGTCTCTGCTTTCTTTTCAGATTGAAGCTTTCCGTGTTCTGGCTGGTCACTGCTATTGGTTTTTGTTTGTTTGTTTTGTTGCTTTCTGTTTGTGTTTGACATGAGTCTGTGGGTGAAACCCAGGCTGAGCAGCTCTGTAGATGCAGTGCCAGGGTTGGTAACTAGCTAGGGGCTCAGCAGGGGAGGAGGAGGAGGAGGAGAAGGAGGAGGAGGAGGAGGGAGCAAGTAACAATGCGAAGAAGAAGAAGGAGTGCTGAACTTGATGGTGGTGGTGATTACACAAATCTCAATGTGATTGAATGATACATTGCATGATAAATGAAGTATATGCCAGTCAAACTCTTTTTTGAAACAAACAGCTATTGAAAACTCTCAGGAAGACAGTTCTACTCTGACATTCCAGAAGTCAGTCTGCTCAGTGACGACAGATAATGGGGGATCCTCTCCTTCGGCGGCCAGCACACATTTGGGACAGCCACTGGGATCTCACCACAGCCTGTGTGAAGCCACCAAGTGGGGAGCTCAGTAGGACTTGGGAAGAAGAGCAGGCCGGTACGGCTAAGTCTCCAGTCTCCTCTTGAGCTGCTCCTGCCCTCCCTCTGCCACTCTCCTGGAGCCAAGTCCCTTCCATGTGCTTGTGGGTCCACCTTCCCACGCAGAGCAACGCTCTACCCCTCCCCTGGCCTGGCCGGGCGGGCCTGGACCCATATTCTGAAGCCTCCCTGGACACAGCAGTGGTTCAAGGATCGAAGGAAGGATGAGGGGGTGGCCTCAGGCAAGACTCTCTTCACCAGGGCCCCGCGTGCCCACCCCAGCTGCCCCAGCAGCTGCCCAGCCCCAGGCTGGCCTGGTGAGCAAGCACATTACACAGGATAATTGGGCTACTCATTATAAAAGCTAGGTTCTCAAACCAATCATCACGGCTCATAATTATGTAGTGTTTAGAGCTTGCAAGGATACTGTCACTTACATTATCTGATCGGTGCTCCCCCAAGGAAGCTCTGCGGCAGGTACTGTGATCTTCACTGGACGGAGGAAGAAACTGAGGCTGCAAGAGGGCCTGTGTTCAGTAAGAAATAGCCACGATACACAGCTCCCTTCCTTAGAGCCCTCAGAGCGGCTTTTGTATTCGTCTCCCTCTCTTTTCCACAGATTCGGAGCTTAATAAGTAGGTATTTCAATGCTAGAATGAGGTGATTGCTGATAGTAATTGTTCAGATGTGAGTCAGATTTTTAAACAACGAACCTCTGGTTCACATCCTACTTCTAGCTGCGCGCTACCGGGCCTGGAGTGCTGCCCTGGGCTGCAACCGTGCCCCTCTGCCAGCAGCCCCAGCACCGTTGTCCCCACCTCCAGCCCCTTGTGGGTAGAAGGGATGCCTCTTCGACGAACATGGGATTGGGCACAGACCACCACTCAGGACCTGAGAAGCTGATGACCAGCATCTGCAGACTCAGCCTGTTGTTTGTTGTCACCAGTTGGTGCAGACTGAAGGAGGCAGCAGGCACAGCAGGACTGAACATGGCCGCACCATCCCCATGATCGCTTGCCCCTTGGACTGTTGTGTCCCACTGGGGTGAGTCATTGGCTGATTTTCAGAATGGATTGCCAGGTCTTTCCTCTGAGTCTATCTTGGCCTGGAAGCTTCCGGGGAGCATGCATCACAGCAGCATTGAGCCTCCTCTGATAAACGAGTGGCAGCTACACTTGAGGGCTAGCTCTGTAATCGAACTCTGGTCTCCAGGTGGAAGGCAAAAAGCCTGCCATCGAGTCAGCACCAGGAGCGACAGTAACCCAGGAGGAGGAGCCTGGACACCAGAAGGTTTGAAT
>PVJH01033873.1:0-21160 GCA_004026705.1 Nesogale talazaci | reverse complement strand
AAAAAAGTAATCATTTTATTGGGGGGGCCCTACAACTCCCATCACAATCCCTAACAACATCAGTTGTATGCAGGCCACTTTTACACACCCACTGCCATCATCACTCTCAAAACATTCTCCCTCCCTCCAGGCCTCCAGTATCAGCTCCCTATATTACCTTTCCTCCCCCCATTCCCCTTGAACCCTTAGTAATTTAAAATTATTTTTTCATCCTGTACATTGTCCCATGTGTCCCAACACTCACTTCCCTGTTGTCCATGCCCCAGAGAGGAGGTTACGTGTAGATCCCTGAAGTTGGTTCTCTCTATTCCTCCATCCCTCCACCCCACTGGTATTACCACTCCTATTACTAGTCTTGATGGATCATCTATCCTAAGTTTCCCATGTTTCCAACTTCACTGTACATCTCCTGGTCTAGCTGGATTTATGTGGTAGAATTGGGATCATGATAGTGGGTGGGAGGCAGCATGGGAACTAGAGGAAGGTTGCATATTTCATTGCTACTACCCTGTATCTTAACTGACTCATCTCCTCCTTGTAACCCCTCTGTAAAAGGATGTCACCTCACCTATTGATGGGCTTTGGGTCCCCAATCTGTACTCCCTCTCATTAATAATAATATAATTTTAACTCATTGATGCTTGACACCGGATCCTTTCATCACCTCATGATCACATAGGCTGCTGTGCTTCTTCCGTGTGGGCTTTATTGCTTCTGAGTTGAATGGCCACTTGTTTACTCAAGCCTGTAAGTCCCCAGATGCTATATCATTTTTTAATGCATATAATTTATCCAGTCAATAGTCATGTGTTACCAAAGGTTTCTCATAATGAGCACTTAGATTATTTCTTGCATAGGTTCAATAAGAAGCATAGTTCCTAAAAGTGTGTATATGAACTAGAAAGGTAAAATTCAGAAAGAAGGAAATCTAAGGTTGTAGCCAGCAAAAAGAATTTGAAATATTTCTTTTTGCCTTGCTCTTAAAGAGTTCCATGTCTCCAACTAACTCTAAAAGCAGTGTTTATGTACAATTTTATACACTCTGTCCATTTTTCAGACCACAGTTAAAAACCTATACACTCAACTTTAAAAGAAGCCTTAGTGAGAAAGTAATTTTACAAATATGGAAATTAGCTAAAATTTAATTTTAAGAACTAGTGCTTGGATGTGTATGCTGTTTGGATAATTTGTGGTCATGTCCTTAACTTCATCATCTAAATTTTTAGAAAACTACAAGGAAAGAACATCTACATGTATATATACACCCAGGAGAGTACAATAAAGCAATTAATGTCTAAGACATCATTCAGAACTCTTATCCCAAAGCCATCATGTGAAATGCATAATGACACATACAATTTTCTCTCCCACAAGGCATTAATCATTCCAGATTCATCATGTTTAACATTTGTCTAACTCAGATCCCAACTCTGAATCTTGCTACTGACCCTGGCTCACAATCTTTGCAGCTAGTTCATTGCTAGTCAGGTTTGCACCTGTTTTTTGATTGCCTGCGCCCATTTCCAAGTTGAAATCAATGAAAGCTATTAGCATGTTCTCTACTTGGCACTTCAATTTGGAATAGTAATTTATTATTAATGTAATCTTCTCAACGAGCCTGGATTCAACATCACAAGTAAAATTGAAGGGTTTACGACAGAAAAATGTAATAAGAACACTTATTAAAGGGCATTGAAATCTAAATAATTAAATGCACATTTGATAGAAATTTTAAATGGAAATGAAACACACCAAAGGAGAGGTCTATGAATGGTGAGTGGACATTCTTTGCATCTTTGAAAGACAAAACATGATTTCAGTTATGCACCATTGAATTCATGGCATAAAACCCCTATCACTAATCTCTGTATCTCAGAAGATTACATATATATAGGGGGACTGGGAGAAGGACCCTCCAAGTTAGCTAAACACAGTGTGTATTCTCTAATGGAATGGAGTCCTGGTGATGCAATAGTAAAGCTCTTGGCTGCTAAACAGAAGTCAGCAGTCCAAATGCATCAACAGTTATGCACGAGAAAGATATGAAAGTTATGCACCCATGAAGATTTCAAGTCTTGGAAACTCTATGGGACATTTCCACTCTATCCTGTAGTGTTGGTTTAGAGTTCATACACATTTCAAATCACTAGTTACTAGTGATGGTTCTTCTTGGTAAAATACAAAGACCCTTAAGAGAAAATCATTGACGAACTCATGTGTTAACAAAGAAAAGAATTTCAATGCAACAGAATGAGCAATTAAGAAGATAATTTATTGTTTGTCTCATCAACAACCTTCTACTATTTTAAGATTAATGTTAAATTCCCTTGATGTTTGCCTTAATAAATATTAATCTGAGAACATGGTCACTGTAATTAAAATAAAGTTAATTTGTGACAGGCAAAGACGATGTTTAAGCAAATCCATTTCTACATGGTAGGCAAAGATCCCTGGTGGCATAGTGCTTGGCAACACTGGGCTGAGAACCTGAAGATGAGTGGCTCAAGCCCACGTGCACCTCATGAGCAAAAGAATAGGCAGTAAGCTCCTGTTAAGATAAACACCTTAGACTTCCTGTGTCCCCGCTCAACTCTGTCTTTTGGTCAGAGTCAGCGTCAACTCAAAATCAACAGGTTTCTAGTCTAGGTGCTTACAATCTAAAATTGGTCCCTGAACAGACATTATGAAAGTGTAGCCATAAAGAGTTTAATGCATGTACTGTCATGTGCATTGGCAGCTATCTACTTCAGATGTGGTCAAGCGAATACCAAAGCAAGAGGAAGAACTGAAATGTTCTTAAAATAAGAGATTCAATGAGAGTTTGGTCCATTCTTTCTGCCATGCCCTCCTGACTGCTTTCAGTCCATGTAACTCTTCACTTACTCTTTTCCCTTAGTCTTTAGCATTCTTAAAATATAAAGTATCCATGCTTGTGAAACAGCATATACATCTTTACATAATATTACTGCTTTGCTATATTGGTTCTCAGAACGAAACTGAATGTTATAATTTTGTCTAATTTAGAAGTCCAGCAAAGCAAAGGACTCAAAATTTTTTTGAGTATAGCTTTTGGAGCACCATGTGATAGAATGAATGAAATTAAAAACCAAGATTCTTTGCAATTTCAAAAATAAGCTTTCATTTATAATGGCTCCCTACCATATGGGAATACCTTGCTGTTACTGCATAATCTTATCACCATGGCTACAGGGCTCAAACTTTGCACATAGCCTTGAGATTCTTAGTATATACTCTTTCATTCCAGCCTATTTTTCTCTCTCCCAGAATAAACTGTTAAAGTTACACTGCACAAAAAAAAAAATTCTTGCATCAAAACAGTAAAGAAGCAATGATCACATCACCCCTCAATGAACTGGTAGAGGAATGAACATACAGGGACAAAATATTCTCTAAGAAAGTCCCTGCCTTGAATCAGAATGTTTAGGATATTTGGGAAAGTGCTACAATATTCAACCATCCCAAACACAGAAGTAAAACAGCAAAAAACCCAATAAGCACTTTAAAATGAATATTGCAATGATACTTTAATGAAACTTCCTTGAGCCTACTTTGTCACCAGAAGGGACTAGCTTCTGAGTGGGGGAATAGTGTGAATTGTGATGGATCTGAAGAAAACATGGTGAGAGGATGCAATGAGATGGATTCACACTATAGTTGCAACAGACCCTAACAACGCAACCATGGAAAGCATGGAGCAGAGCCAGGCAACATTTTGTTCTGCTTTACAGAGCACAGTTGTGGGCCAAAGCCTACTCAATGGAGTCTAACAATCACTCTCTTTGGGACTCAACCAACAGTTATCCTTATCTTATAAATGAGGAAGTTAAGACAGGAGAAGTAAATTATTTGCCCCAGTCATGGAGATAAAGTTCAAGGATTTCTAATGTCACTTTTCATTATCATCCTTAGAATCAGTTCATTAAGGTTAGAGGTTAGGGGTGAGGGGTTAGGGTTAAGGTTAGAGGGGAAAAGAAAGAATGATAACTTCAATCAGGCAAAGATGGACTCAGAGGGAAGAATAAGCAGGCTACTACCACATTCATTCCTTTTTTAATCTTTCAGGTACTATGCACTGAATTCTATGAATAAATGACATCTTCTTTTGTTTAGAGAAAAAACATGGAAAAAAGTTAATAAAAACCAAAAATGTCAATACAGATGATGTTTTGGCTACAGACAAACATAATGATATAGATAAATAGCAAAAATCTAAGAAAACAAAAGTAGTCTTCCTCTCCAAAAATGAGCAATTGTTTTGTTGCTTTGTGTTTTATTATATGATAAATAACGAAACCGTGTTAATTTGTGTTTATCCTTCTTGCCATAATACTAGAAGTACATGTGTTACCCAGTTTGTAGGTTTTTTCACTGTCCCTATTAAAACATTCAGTTATTTGGTCTTTGAAATGTTTCAGCTCATTAACACAGAAATTCAGAAATCCTGAGAGAATAATTAACTAGAATTGGACCCTTAACTATCTCATGTACATTTTTAATTTGACATTCAGTGAACAGTAAAATTATTATAAGCCCAACAGTTATGGCACTTAATATATATGTAAGCTTAAGAAAGGCAATGTGTGGATAGATAGATAGATGATAGATAGATATAATCAGTATATGGCATAAGTCACACTACTAGGTCATCACAAAAAGTCACAGCTCAAAACAAACTTAATACCATTATCTGGTGCTTTTTCAGCGTGAAATTTAAAGTGAAACTTAGTAATTGTAGGTAAAGGGTATTTTCACAAGTGAACAATATGAATATACTAAACACCAAAAACACGTCTTAAAAAGTCAAATGAGGGTACTTGGGAAGGCAAAAAAATGTCAAATGACAGTAACAAGGAAGAAAGGGTGGTGATGTTTCTCTAAGGAATTTTACGTGGGCAAAAACAGAAACACACTTTCTCAGTCATTTCCATACATGCTTATCTATAGTCTGTCTATTTGTGGTGTTGGGATGGATTTGCCACACAGTAACTTACAGGAAAGAGCGGAATCTCCACAATGGCAAAGGGCCATTCACCCTCCTTTCAAGGCACATAGAACCTTGACACCTCCCTACATGCCAGGAGACAGGAGAGCACACACAATAAAACACGAGACTGAATGTCATGCCACATGCTGTCATGATGAATGCTCTGAGAGGTCATTGAGGAGGCTCCTTGAGTTGGGCTGAATAGGTTGTGTCCATAGCAACCCTATGTGCAACAAAAACAAACCCTCCCCAACTCTGTGCCACCCTCGTAAACTTGCCTATATTTGAACCCAGTTTTGAAGCTGCTATGTCAGAACTAGGTTCTCCAAGGACCGCTCTCTCCTGGTAACATGTCCAAAGGATGTGAAATGAAGAGTCACTGTTCTGCCTTCTAAGAAACGTTCTGTCCTTCTTCTAAGACAGATCTGTTGATTCTGGCAGTTCATGGTGTACTCAACATTTTCCGCAAACATTGTGATTCAAATGTATGGATTCTTCCCTGGTCTTTCATATTCGATCTATTTCAGATGCATAGATTTAAAATGACATGACTTGGGTCATGCACACTTTAGTAGTTCACATGACATCTTTTCTGTTTAACACTTTAAAGAGCTCTTCTGCAGATTTTTCTAATGCAGTATGTCTTTGATTCCTGGACTGCTGCTACCATGGGCTGATTGTGGGACCAATTAAGTCTTTGACAGCTTAATAGCTTCTTCATTGATCATGATGTTGGTTATTGGTCCAGCTGTGAAGGCTTTGTTTTCTTGACACTGAGCTGTGACTCAGAAGGGAGGTCATAGTCTTTAGTCTTCAAATTGGATTAAAATTAGTTTACAGAAAGGAGAAATGTAATATTTTAAGTGCATTTCTTTGTGGACTGAGATGCTGTCTGAATATTTACTTTAATATTTTTCTGAGTGTTCCTCATAATCAAATACTGGCTACCTGAAGACCTACCTGCTACCTGCAAAGCAGGATGCTACCTGCACAGCAGATGGGGGCAGGAATGCTCTAGTGGAAAAATTAAAGTGTGTTTTGCACTTCACCTTACCACTCAACTGGACTCACTACTCTAGGCATGACTGTCACAAACAGGGCAAAAGCCTCGATGTTGACATACAAGAGACTTATAATGTAACTGTTGCCTTGGATTTGGTTATATAAGAAAATCAAAAGTAAACTCTTGAATCCCTTGACTGATAGTTTTAACAATGGAATAGAAGTTGCTAGCCAATGAGCCAACACTACTACTTGCCTCAAAACTAAAGAAGGCTATCAAGCCATCGAAAGATAAGGAAGAAACGTGGGTTTATATTAAGTCTCTAGTGCTGAAGAAGAGCCAGTCTAAAAAGACTAACAGTAAAAAGCAACACTAGAGAAGGTAAAAATGAATGGGTGGCACATGGGCATATTTAAGTGACACTTCTCTGTATCATGACAATCGACTCATGATGCTAGCAATGTTTCAAGACTGTGCAGTACAAAAAGAGAGCCTTACTGTAAAATATGACCTTTAATGAATAATACAATAGCAACATTAGTTGTAGCAAATACATACAAATACAGGAGGAGAGTCTGTGAGTCGGGGTAAGGGGAAAGGGGATTTAAGGAAACTTTCTCTTCTTTCAACTATATTTGAAACGGCTCAAAAAAATCTTCTTGTTCAATTGATATATGTAAACATAAAATGTTTACTGACGGGGCATATGTGTTTCCTAATTTGCCAGCAACACTAACAATCCTCATTTCGCACAGTCTGCAAGTAAGATCGAGGAGTGTAGAACCTGCAGGAAACTGAGCCTCCTTCAAAAACTTAATCACTGAACAGACCCCAGACTAGAACTCTGAAACCCTCATTGCAGATGACAACGCTGAGCATTACATATTTTCATTGTTCACATGAAACGGTGGCATGTAGCAGAGAAAAATGCCTCAAGATGTGAAATACAAAACAAATCAGAAAGTGGCAGTGTGGACACTAGCTGACTGCGAGGACTTGGGAATCACCCTGGCTTTGCCACTGACCGGCTAGGGAACATTGGCCAGCTTTTCTGAACCTCCATTTCCGAATAAAATAGGCATGCTAACAACAGGACCAAACTTTTATGAGCACTTTGAGGTTGTCATGAGCAAGCCTCGTGCCCACAGCACAGCACTCCACGTGTGGCAGTGCTGATGTCCCACTACTCGCCTTACTCGTCCACAGTGTACGTCACACTGATGGCTCTACTTTCTATGTGTTCACGTGCCATTTGGAAATATTTGAATAAGAACGGCTCCTGATGGGTGTACCACAGACAGACACAATATTAACCTAAAAGTGGGCAGTTCAAAAGTTTGGCACCTATTAGTGCCAAAGATATGTCAATCTGTTTCTATAAAGGATAAAATATACCCAAACCCACGGCGACAGAGTCAATTTTGATCCACGGTGGCCCTGCATAGGTTTTGTGAACAGCTTCATCTTTTGCCTGCAGACAGTCGTTGGGTTGGAAGTGTCAGGCTGGTCTGCTGTGGCCATTTCTGGCCTGACCCCTGCCTCTCTCCTTGAAGCTGACATCCAGCTAACACACCCGTTTCCCTGGCTTTCCTTTCTCAAGACGTGGCCTGTTTTGTTCTCGGCCCCTTTGTACCTGGTTAGCCTACACCAAGATGCCAAGGTGTTACGTCAGGACCTGGATATATTATCTACCTCCAATCTCCAATTCCTTGACCTTAAATCGACATTAGACCCCTGGCCAAGTGCCCCAGGGCTATAAGAGAATAGTCACTTTGTCTCCCAAATCCCTCGGATCACTGGACCTCACCTGAGCTAGTGCCTCCCCAATAAAACTTGTTTATTTTACTATCATTTGGTTCTCATTCATCTCCCATGGCGCTCCATCACCTTACAGGAAGTGCCAACCTTGCAGTGAGTATCCCAACCCCTAACCCACAGGGGCTCTGGCTCTTCTACAGCGAAGAAAACACTATGGAGCAGGTCGGCTCTGTGACACAGGGTTGTCATAAATTGGAACCAATTCAAAAGCATTATGTCTCGTTTGGGGACAGTTAGAGGATGTGGGAGCCCCGGTAATGTCACGGTGACGGGCTCAGCTGCTAACTCAAACCCACCCAGAGACTCTGAGGGACAAGGGACAGAGAGGTTTCCTCCGTCAAAGGCTAGAGACTGGGAAATTCTACAAGAGAGCCGGATTCTGTCCCATGGGGTCGCTAAGAAGTGTAATCGAGATGACTGCACAGAGCAAAGGCAAGATAGGGCATGCAGCACCCATCACACTATCAAGACCCTTCCTCCTCCGGTTTCCATTTTAGTGGTGGGATGGGGGCAGGCAGACTGTAGACAAGTAACAAAAAACAATTGTGGCTAGGCTAAAAGAAAGTGCCGTGGCGCAAAGGGACTAAGAGTACCACTTTAGTTTGGGGGTTTGGAAATGAGTTTGTGAGAAGTTGGTATTCAAGCTGATCTCCAAACAATGGAAAGGCAATCTGCTTAGGGGAGATCTGGGTCAAGTGCTTCTGGGGAGTGAACATTACATTCAAAGGCCCTACGGCAGAAAGCAGCCTCGGGGTATTTGGAATGGATTCTGTCCCAGAATTATCCTAACAGGAGTGTAGGTGCCAATAGTGACTCTTTTGTGAATATGCAGCATAAAACCTTCTGGGGGAGGTTTCTGCTTCAGGGTGCCGTACGTGGAGCCTAAAAGCTAGGTCAAGAACCAAAATCCAGGAGGACAGCATTCCTTATTGCAAAAGGAGATGCAAACCAGCCCTATGTGTTTATTCTCTCTTATACCTCAGCAACAATCTAACCTCTCCAAGAGTTGATAGGCATTCTCTCATTTGGGCTACTGAGGGAGTAAGATAGGGTTTTTCCACAATTATATCTCCTCCATAATATTAAGCAAATATTGGTAACCATTTGCCAGCTCAGAAGCTTAGATATGTTCTCCCTGAAGCTTCCAGCTACCAAAGGGTTTTGTGTCTCACACAAAAGGTAGGGCTGACTCCCTGTGCTGTTAGGACAATGAGTCACTCCCTACTGAAAGCTTTAGCTAAATCAAGGCAATCAAGGTTAAGCCTCTGCCATCAGGAATCTTAGGTCAGCCCATCTTATCACATGACGACCCCATACGTTCCTTTCCTAAAAACGAGTGCTTATCGCACAACCCTTTCCTGTGATGTATGTCCTTACCTGTAATTAGGGGGCTTCCATGTCTCCGAAAGGCATATAAGGCTTGGTCAGAATTAAGGAGCCTCATCCTGGCCTCCTCTCTTGGCTGCTTCTTCTCCCCCAACTCCTCTACCCCTTCCACTTCCCCATATCCTCTCCCCCCAGCCCCCACATCCTCTTACTCTTTCTCCACATTGACCATCAAGTGGGGTTGAGATGAGCATGTTACCATGAGATGTGTCTGCCTCTATTAGTTCTCTCTTTCTCATGCTCTCTATGACTTTATTATAATAATATTACCACCATGCAACTGCATCTGCCGGACCTGTGATACATATATCAGAGGCTGGCTTCCTCCGACAGGCTACTTATTTTCATATTTAAGATTAGGAAATTGATGAACTGTGGCCTTATCTAGAAAATAACAGGACAGAGGCTAATAAGATTTCCTCAAAGTTGGCTGCTAAAGAGAAAGGCTTGTAAGGTCAATAGCAAAAGTCAACTTTGATAAAGAATTTGTATAGCAATTCTCCATCCAGATATAATTTTGTTGTTGTTTTAAGTAAAACTAACATGTTCAGCTTTTGCTTAATTTTTTTCATTGTAATTTGAATAAAAGTTTACAGAAAAATATAGTTCCCCATTCAAAAATGCTTATACATTCTGTTTCGTGATATGGGTTGAGTGCTGTTGTAGGGTATGAGAGATCCCTAAACTCAAATATAATTTTAAAGCATCTATGAAAGTCTTAAACAGGTAAACACAAGACAAAGATAAATCATCCGGATGAGGGAAACCGTTAGCACAAGGTCATAATTGTGTCCAAGGTTGGGCAGAGATTCTGAAACTAAAAAATGGACAGGGGAAGGCAGATGCAACCGTCCTAAAGTCACCATTGAGCTTTAGATTCATACATCACAGTAACAAGGGGGACTACAAAAGCAGAAGCAAGACCAGTGTCAGGGACATGTGGATTACACAGAAGCGCTTACAAGACTGGTTCAGCATCCTCCTGCCAGCACAGTCTAGATGGGACTCATGGCCACGTGGCCCTAGCACTCCAAATTCCATTAAAGATATACCCAAGCAGTTTCTCCTCCTTGGACCAAGTAGAGGAGTGACAGCAATTTATAAATTGTACTCCAACTGAGGAAAAAGCTATTCATGATGCTAATTAACAGTCAGCGGGGTTCAATGGAGGCTGAACTTATATGGAGAATTATAAATGGGTTTCAGGCTTCCACTCCAAAATGAGGGCTCAGAAATTTAAACTCTGACACAGTACAATACCTTCAATGTAACAGTGCTCTTCAGTTCCTCTCATTTCCAATTTTCACACCTTATGTCTTACCCCTCGTCTTCCAAACTTAATCCTCAGAAAAATGCTGCCCTTTTGGTCTTTGACGGTTGATTCTTCTAAAAAATGTGCACCTCTCTGAGATATTTTTTACCTTATAGGTTTATGTATTTTTTTGTTTAAATTTGCTCCACGGGGTGGGGGGGGGGGGGTTGTCTTAGGGCCATAGTCTCTATCAGACCAGTAATCCTGGTATTATGTACCATGTTCAGTACTAGTCCACATTTGACCCCCATTCTATCCAAGGACCTTTCTTCTCTTTTTTTAACCATACAAATCCGTCCATGCTCAAGACTACAGACCTCACTATTAGATGGCCCCCATCATTAAAAAGAGCCACAGGGCTGAGCCCCGGTGGCGTAGTGGTTGTGCACGGGACTGCGGCCCACTGGGACAGAGGTTCAATTCCACCAGTGGGGCTGGGCCTCCTACTCCCACCACCAGAGAGCAGTGATGCCCCCCCAAAAAAGAGCCACAATGAGTCACTGAGAAACTCTGAAGACAGTTGTTGCAGAGAGAATGCCAAGACATAGTTCTATTAGGTGCATAACCTCAAGAGTCAACTGACATTGCTTCTTGAAATCTACATCTCAACAGAACTGAAACAACAGGAAACAATATCCTCTTTGGCCAGGGTAACTACCAAAGAGAATCCACTAGGGTTCCTGTCACCCAGGTCATGTAACAAAGAAAACCACGGAGGATATCATTTTGCTTCTAAAAATGGAAATTAAGTATTATATATGCTAGGAAGACACACTTTAACATCAGTGTTTTCTTTCCTTTTTCAATGCTGTACTTATTTATTCAAAATGCATTAAGGATTACCAGGAAGATTTACTTTGCATAAAATATGCAAACAGACAGCAGCAGCATTCCTAGTTCTTTGTTTTGAGATGTTTGTAGGCTATTTGACTTGTTTTGCTTTTTACTGCTTTTCTTCACATTCTGGAGCCCTGGTTGCACAATGGTTATGCTTTGGGCTACATTCCAGAAAGTCAGCAGTTCAAAACCATCAACCGCTCCTGGAGAAAAGGATAACGTTTTCTACTCCTATAAAGAGTTACAGCTTCACAGATTCGTGGGAGCAGTTCTGCCATGCTCTCTAAGTGCATTATGAGTCAGCATCAAGTGGGTGACAGTGAGCTTGGTGGTGTTTATTTTTCTTCAAGCTCTTACTACCCCTGCCATAACAGCATATGATAGTGACTTCTCATCCATCACCTATCATTGCTGTTCTTAAAAATGAGTTTCAACTTGCTATACAGAATCAAAAGACCAATATCCCTACTGCCTTCTAACATTTCTCCTACAATTATCAAAATTAGTATGGTTCTGAAGCCTAAAAGAAACTGCTTGGAAAAACATACAGTCCTAATAGATTAAAGAAAAACTTTAGTTTGTGGGTATGCCACTAAGCAATTAACCCAATAAATTTAAAGTGAATTTTCAGCAGCCTTTAGATTTACAAATTATTCAAGACAGGAATATACATATTGGAAATAAGCGTTACATGTACTGTGATTAAATAATGGTGTTTTCTTTCAAATTATCCCAATAACAAAGATAAATGTTACTAAGTTATCATAGTTAACTGGACAAACCTTTAATTTCATTGTGATTGCTGCATATTTGAAAACAAAACCAGTTAAATTACATGCTTAAGATTCCATTTTAAACTTGTAAATAACTTAAATGTGTTGCAGTGATAAGAATATTATGAAGCATGAAAATAGCAATGATCATTGCTCCACTTATGTCAAAAACAAACAACCCAAATCCCCTGAAAAACAAAACTCACTTCCATTGAGTTGGTTCCCACTCATCGCAGCCCTATAGGACAGAGAAGAACAGTCCCTGCAGGTTTTCAAGTCTATCAGGCTTTATGAGAGCAGAGAGTGGATCATACATTTGAACCAAGACCTGCTGCTTAGCAGCTGGGTGTATAATGTGTAACAATCACACCACCAGACCTCTTTACTAGCTATAGTCTAATAATTCCAGTAACTATAAAAATACTTTCAGATACAGACTATTACATAATACTTATCATATTCGTACTACCTTAATACTTTTCCTATTCTAATTTTCAACATGAAGAATCTAAGAATAAATGAGTTTCAGTAACCTTTCTGTTTTATCATCTACAAAGTGGAAAGAATACTGGCAGAGCTTGTTATGGATTGAATTGTGTCCTCCATCCCAGGAGTTCCTCATCTCCAGTATCTACAAATATGAACTTATTGAAGACAGGATCTTTGCAGATGTAATCAAATTAAAACGAGATAACATAGGATTAGGGTGAGGTCTGATTCAACTGTTGACTTTATGAAACGAAAAATGGGATTTATACAACGAAACCAGAGAGAATAAGGTCTTGTGAAGATAGAAGCCAGAACTGGAGACATAAAGCTACTAAACAATGCACATTTGAGGCTCCTGTAAGCTGAAAGCGGTAGAAGGAAAAGGGGTTGGCGGGGAGGGGGGGCACTTCTCCAGAGGTTTCAGAGAAGGAATAGCTTTGCCAGTATCTTGATCTTAGACTTTAGCCTCCCAGACTATGAGAGCATCAATGTATGTTGTATGATGACCCCGAAGCAGTGATTCTTTCTTATTACAGCCCTAGGAAAGCAATGCTAATGGTGTGTGTGCCCAGCTTGATTCTGACTCACAGAGATTGAGAATGACAGAGTAGAACAGGTAGAAATGGTTATCCACTCAGCTGTTAACCAAAAAGTCAGCAGTTCAAATCCACAGGAAAAAAGACCTGAAGATCTGCTCCCATAAAGTTTACAGTTTTAGCAAACTAATTCAAGGGTGACGATTGAAATTTTTAATATTTGTTAAACTTTGGAATAGTATATAGTAGTGATTGTTATAATAATTTAAAGTACTATTAGTATTAAATTCATCAAAATTCTATGGCTATGATGTGACAGAACTGAAGTTTGAACCACTGTCAAAAAGACTGGGTCTAAACCACTACTCAGTGTGTCCTCTCCTCAGGAAGAAAGGTAACACTGTATAGGATTTTAGTGTTTAGGTGCCAATATGTGTTGATTCTGACTCATAGTGACCCTATGCACAGCAGAATGAAACATGGCCTAGTGCTGTGACAATCCTCACAATTGTCCTATATCTGAACCATCTCACTGATGACTGTTATCTCTTTCTCTGCCCCTCTGCTTTAGCAGGCATGATGTCTTTCTCCAGGGACTGGTCTCTCCTGGCATCATGCCGGGAAAGTAAGACATAGTCTATCCATACTCAGCTCTAAGGAATACTCTGGCCATAATTCTTCCAGGAAAGATTGTATTATCTTAGAAAGGTCTTGTCAAACAAAGTACAATCTAGGTTTAAGAATTCTAGTGGCATAGTGGTTATGCGTTGGGCTGCTCACTGTGAGTTCAGCAGTTTGAACCTACCAAGTCCTCCATGAGGAAACTACGTGGCATTCAAGTTACAGTCTCAGAAACTTACAGGGGGCAGATCTACCCTGTCCTATAGCGGATGTAATGGCATGGAATTTGGCTTGTGTTTGTGGTTATTCTACATATGGCACTAGAATGGTGAACAATGGTTAATTGTGGTGATGACATAAAAAGAAAGCAATTTCTGAGGTGAGCAAGGCCCAGATTATTTAGGGCTTGATGGACCATAGCCAGATTCCGGAATTGCACTTGAAAGCAATTGGCAGCCAGAGCCAAGTACTTGAAGAGCCACCATAAAACGTGCTCCCTGCGGCTCTCTCACTTAGCACTCTACACCACCAGAATTTGTTCTATTCACTTAGTTTAGAAGTCAATAAAATTGTACACAGTGCTGCTAAGCACACATAAAGCACTAAAGCAAAATAGGTCTAGAAAAACTGAAGGGCAAGACCCCAAGAAACGATGGCTCCTTCCATATCTGGCCAAGATCCAGGGAGGTCTGACTAACAAAAACATATCATAGGCTTTGACAACCTACTGGACTGTGCAAGTTTCACGCTGACAGACAAGTCCCTGTAAAACTATTCTCACTACATACTGTGGGCTGAAACAGCTCCTAGGTGTGGTCACTAAATACAGCTGAGAGCTACTTTGAGGCCAGGACTAGTGAAATTAGAATACTTGAGCTACAAGTTTAGCCTTTTCTCAAAAGGAGTCCTTGGGACACAAAATATAAAAGAAAATGTCTCATGGGAAAATATGTTCCCCTAAGGAAAGACCATATAGATCTTCAATATCATAAACCCTAACCTAAGAGCATCCACTAGATACATGGGATTTTGCTATTTAGATTTAGCTGTCTTCAAATGGATGGCACTGTATATCAAAAGATATACAGTGTGGGGGCTCAAAGCTTGAAGATAAACAGCCAACTAGCTGAGAAGTATCCAAGTCCACATGGAAGAAACACACCAGCCAGTGTGGCCGAGAGAAGTCAAAGGGATCAGATCACAGGCATCGAACAGGAAAAAAACCAATATTATAGTATATGCACTTTCCTGAGATGATCACTGAGGACAAGTGGGAGCAGGAGAAAGAGTGGTGAAGATGGCTAATGGTACCCCGCTATCGAGACATAATGCCTGAGACCTCAAAGGCTTGAGCATGAGGTAACAGTGCAACAAGGCTTCCATAGAAGAAGCACACCAGCCTGTGTGACCATGAGGAGTGGAAAGAACCAGCCTATCAGGCATCAAAGAACAAAAAACATATCGTTAAGTACCCACCCTCCTGTTATGATCGCTGAGGACAAAAGGGTGCAGAAGCAGACAGAGCCGAGGAAACGGATGGCGCCCAGCCACCACACGATAAAGTAGCTGGGATCTTAAAGGCTAATAGGTGAATAAGTGGCCATCCAGTGCAGAAAGAGCAAAGCCCACACAGAAGAAGTGTACCCACCTGTGTTATCACAAGGGGTCGATGGGAGCAGACATCAAACATCAAAAAACAAGGGTTAAATCAGTAAGAATGAGGGGGAGAGCAAGGTGGGGACCCAAAGTCCACCTTGGGGGCAATTGGACACCTCATGACAGGGGAGTCATGGGGAGGAGATGGGTCAGTCAAGGGGGAGTGAGGTAGCAATGAAGCATAAAACTTTCCTCTATTTCCTGAAGGTTTCCTTCCCCCAACCACCACGGTCCCAAATCTGCCCTGAAGCTCCATCTGGACTGGAGGAGGTGCACTGATGGAGATGGGAGCTGGAAACGCAGGGAACTCGGGGTGGATAAACCCCTCGGGGTCAGTGGTGGGAGTGAAGTTGCCAGACGGGTGGAGGGAGGGTGGGGTGGAGAGAGGAAGCCAGCTGTTGGGATCTGCAGACTGTCTCCTATCTGGAGGATGGACGTAGGAAGGAGTGAGCAGGGAGATGTCAAGCAATGTAAGATATGACCAAGCAATAATGATTACACAGTAATGAGGACTGGCAGGGAGGGGGGAAAGGTTGGAGAGGGAAGGAAGGGGGGCTCATATCAAGGGCCTAAGTAGAAAGGCAGATGTTGGGAGAATGTTGATGAGGGCAGGCAAGTGGGGGTGCTTGGCACAGTATATGGAACTATGTATGATAAAAAGCGATGTATGAGGCCCCAATAAATTGATAAGATTAAAAAAAAAAGATTTAGCTGTCTTCAAAATAATAAAAATAAGCCTTAAGGCTCTATATCAAATTCTTTTTCTCCTAAATTATATTTCTTTTGTCCATATTTTTGAGAATACACAAAGTAGAACATACACGAATTCAGCATTTTCTAAACATAAAATTTAACAATGTGATTACTTTCTTCGAGTTATATGGTCATTCTCAACCTCTTCCTTTGAGGTGTTCCTCCTGTGTTAACATAAATGGCTGCCCTGCCTAGCCCACTAAGGATCCTATATAATCTTTCCAGCTGCTGCTGTCAATTTGATCACATAGAGTTCTTGAAAGAGCATAATGTTCAAGCCAATCTTTTTCTAACTAGTGAAGCTAAAGTATTGTTCAGTTCTAGGATGACTTCGAATGATTTATTGAGTTTAAGGTATAAAGATTATCCCAGCCAATTGTTTCAGGGGTCCATCCACCTTTGATGGCTTTAGAAGTATTAGGAGTCCATTAGAATTTTATATGATGTTCTTCTTTTTCCTCCTTTTGAACAAAATCCTAGGGAATCTTTGATCAAATGTTCAATAATGGCATCCAGACACTCTTCGGTTTTTATCCTAAAGTGAAGAAGACCGTTTTTCAAAGAAGTAATTAGCCATACATAATCTCTTCCTGGTTCCCCTCCTAATTCTCCATCTTCCTCTCTTGTTCCAGTTAGATCAAAGCCAACTGTGGTGCTTAGATGGCTGCTCCCCAGCTGTTCAGCCCATAGGTCCCATGCAATGAACAAACTGGTAGAACAAAAGCACATGAGACATGACCACACCAATCAACTAGTGGTCTGTGAAGTGATGACTGTAAAAGTCAATATCAAGGAACCAAATCCCATGAAGTGCCTGCTTACATACACACATCCTCAGAAGTTATTCTTTTATGATCTCATTATTTCTATAACAACCTCAGGTCTCTTGTTCCAAGAGCTAAAGTCTCCCAAGGAGGTGTTAAAAAGGCATTCACATCCATCAAGTAGATTTCAACTGGCAACAACCCTACATGCAGTGGAATTCTGTTACTGTGAATCTCAAGGGGAAGACCAATTCCCATCTTTACCCTGTGGAACCATTGGTGGGCTCAGATTACGGATCTTGTGCTTAGCAGTCCAAGTAGGGGAAAAAGGAATTACCGCTGCTTCCTCCCTCTCCCTCCCCCAATAGTAGCATTAACAAGAGTCCTGGTGGTGCAGTGAGTTACACATTGTGTTATAATCACAGGTTACAAGTTCAAAAAAATCAGTCAAGTCTCAAGAGAAAATGAGCCTTTCTACTCCAGTAAATATTACTGTCTCAGAAACGGACAGAGGCAGTAGTTCTAGCCTGCCCTATATGATCACTGTCAGCAGTGAGCACACTAAGATCTAGTCTCCCACATATAATTCAAACCATCTTATCATATGGACAGTCAACCCTCATTATTCATTAATTCCATTATCTGCGAATGTGTGCAATCACTGAAATGTGCCATCCCACAATCAAGACTCACAGCACTTTGGAGCTCCTCCAACATGCACTGCACCAATCGTGGCAGAGCAAATAAGCACTCTGCCCTCTGAGCTGTTTTCGGACTTTAAGTAAGTATCCATTTTGTGGTCTATTCAGTGCCATATACTTTGCATTTCATTGTTCTTGTTGATGATTTTGTTTAAAATGGCCCCTGAGGGTAGTGCTGAAGCCCTGTCTAGTCCCTAGATCCAGAAGGCTGTGCTTTTAAGAGAAATATATGTTACATACACTATATTATATCACTGACGGCCAAGAGGTCAACAATGTATGATAAATAAGTTGTCTTTAAACAGAAACACACATAAAACAAGATTACACATTGATCAGTTGATGAAAATGGAACCAGAAAGTCTCAAGACCCTAATCCTGTATCTTTCCTATGAGTAATGTTTCAGATTTTGCTAATTCAGTGCTCAGAGAAACTTCATAGAACATTTGCTATTGTCAAGAACCATCAAGTAGATCCTGACTGAAGGCAGCCCCAAGTTCATATAAAAGCACTCACTAGGTTTTGCATGCTAGGAAATTTTAGAAACAGATTATCAGGTCAATTCTTGCTGATCAGGGTAAACTGAAGCCACCTTCCTTTAGGCTACAGATCCCATCTCTCTCTGTCTCGGTCTCTGTCTGTCTCTCTCTCTCTCTCTCTCTCTCTCTCTCTCTCTCTCTCTCTCTCTCTCTGGGATTCCTACAGAACACAAATACTGAGAATCCTAGGAATCTACTGTGCTTTTGGTGATATCCAAGAAGAATCAACAATAAGCTGGTTACTCATTATCAATCGTTTAAGAGTGTCTTCAGATGGCAAAGGTAATGGTCTAAGACTAGAGTTTTACTTCCATTCTGACTAAGTTTAATGCTCCTACTCTCACTGTTTAGAAAATGTCATAGTTATGCTGTTACTGTCCCAGTTGTTTTATGTATTTTTATGATTTGGAGTGTGCATGTTATTAAATTGCCCTGAGCTTAATGGAGTTGTAATGCATCTGATAGTCCCTGAGGTTTAAAAGCAATAAAGAGGACATTCAACATCTCCCCCTTTTCCCCTTAGCTTAGGAATATAAAATCTACTGCAGAAAAAAAGGACAAATAAAGAATGACTAAAAATAATGCCAAAGAACCAGTCAAATCAACACGGTCAGTTACTTTAGATTTCAGTTACTATACTACAATAAAGATAATTTTTGATCAATAGAGGAGTTACTTGTGAAATTATTACTAAAAGTGTATCATGCCACTAACAAATAGAATGCATGGATTGTACAAACACTCCTGTATACACATGCTGATGTTATTCTGTAGGCACTGGACTGCTAACCAAAGTCAGTGGTACAAGCCCACCATTGAAGAAAGATGAGGCTATCTGCTCCTGTGTAGATGTACAGCTTTAGAAACCCTAAATAGGGTTGCTATGAATCCTGCTCAATTTGATAGCAGTGTATTCTGGTTTTCATGTTGCTTCTATGCATTTACACACATACATACATGCATGAGGCAGCTTCAAAAGTTTATGGAAATTCCATTATCTTTTCATTTCATTTTTCAATGAATCTACTGAAGCCTTCTAACATACATTTCCCTTGTAAAGAGTAACAGGTGAACTAAAATCTCAACTCAAAGGATGAAGCTGCTGGAGCTTAGTGATGTCTACTGTGGGATCTATTTAAGGATATAATTAAACCAAAGGGGAGTTTAATGAGAAATCAATGTGTATCATAGACACATGTCTGTAGTTCTCAAGGTTTGCAAGACATTGAACAGCTTCACCAATTTCCCTGTGTGTGTTCCAAGGCAGACCCCTGCTTGTGCCACCATTGCCACTGTCCTTCCAGCTGTCAAGTTTAATCTGCTCATAAACAAGGTAAATCAGTGCCAAGAAATCTGTAAAAACAGTATAACAATAATGCTGAACTAAATGCAGTATATCCTTTCAAGTTGATCCAAATAGTTATTTGGTACACGTTAAGAAAATTTGTAGCAGCAAAAATAAGTCAATCAATGTATCATAATACTTGATAGACCACCAAGAAAATTGAATTTTCCTTCCTTCTTAAATCTATGTGGGGCCATGGACCGCATTCCTCACAATAGAATACAATTGAGAATTGTGTGAGGACTCTATGGCACAGATAGAGATGCCAGACGTAAGGATCCTAAATTCCAGAGTCATCACTTGAAGGAGAACAGCTCAGGGAGAAACTATGGCTAATCACCCAAGCTAATATGAAGCTGTCATTTTTTCCAGTTGGTTTTAAAACTCCTAGACTCTCGTCACAATATTAAGTGCATATTGCATCCATAACAATGAAAGCCAACATTCAATGGACAATCAACATGTACCAGAAAAATATTACACTTTTACAGTCAAGTTCAAGGTTAAAAGTCCAATATTAGCACATATGTCTATAAAGTCTTCTTCAGACTCATGAAACACACGCAATGACACCGAATGCAAGATGATCGCAAGCCAGATGGGTAGAATGCCTTTGGGTCTAGTGGCTCCCCTGAGAGATGTCTCACAGGAAGTCTGCCTTGTCCATCCAATGTCTCCAAGGGAGCAAGTGACATTGTGCCTCCCTCTTCAAGAAGGGATCACCACATATCCCAGAATTCTCAGAGGGGAAAGCCATACCCACAGAGATCTCATTGGATAGCTCCAGATTGACAGGCTAGACTCACCCCTCCACTCTTAATCCTCAAATTGACACCAGATTAGGTGATTGCCACACACAGTGATTCGTTTAATAAATATATAGTGGATACCCATACTTTTAAGATATTTTGTTTAGTGCAGAGAATTTTTCTGAAAGACATCAACAACGAATGAAGTCCCAGTCATCACAGAGAAAATAGTTCAGCACTGGGAGATATTGATGAGATAAGTAACTGCAATAAATGTCGATTAAAACTGTGACAAGTACTAAGAAGCTCTAAGTGATTCCTCAAAGCTCCAGCACATGGCACGCTAGACTAGAGAGCAGAGAGCAGGACAGGCAGAGCAGAAGGGTGGCTACAAGTTCACTAGACAGAGATTGGTGATGGATCATTTTCTATTGAGGACTCAGCTTGGACAAAGGTTGTATAATGGGAGAGAACAAGCTAAACAGGTATATAGACAATTCAAAGAGTCAAAAGAAGCCAGGGACAAGATGAAGTTGGTCACATGGACCCAGGTCAGACCACATCAGGCATTGTAGGTTATGCTAAACCCACCACGAGGATTTTAAGACCACAAGTACTCATTTAAATACAATCTAAAACCTTGTCATCAAGTCAGCACCAACCCATGCACACCTGACCAAAATGCTGCTCAGCACCATGTCCTCTCCATGTTTTCTTTATAGAGATTAGACACTATGTTTCAGTAGTCTTTTTGCTTGGTGGAACAGACCACCAGGGCTTTCTTCCTACTTCATCTTACTCTGGAAACTCAGTTGAAACCAACTCAACGTGCCAACACAAACAAAGCTCCAGTAACAGGCAGGCCGTAATTG
>PVJH01033872.1:5213-21276 GCA_004026705.1 Nesogale talazaci | reverse complement strand
GGACGTTGCATCGCCTATTAAGCGATGGCAAATAGTGTGTTTAAAAGAAATAAACCTAAGATTCCATATACCATGTATGAAACTGGAAGAATGTAAATAGTAGCTATCTTTTTTCTTTGCTAAAATCAATTTTATTGACACATAATTCACATATCATACAATTCAATAGTTCAGTCATATTAAGAGCTATGCAACCAGGAGCTGAGCTCCTGTGGCATAAGTGGTTGAGTGTGGGACTGTGGCCCGCGGGCTTGGTGGTTCAAATCCAGTGGCACTGTCAGGAGCGGCGCTGGGTAGCTCCCATTACCACCAGAGGCAGTGATGCCCACAAACAAGAAAAAAAAAAAAAAAGAAGAAAAAAAATAAAAGAAAAAAGAGCTATGCAACCCTCATCACAATCAATTTTAAAACATTTTTTCTTTCTTTTACTGTTATTAACTCATCATTTCCCCTCCCAACTGCCCCTACCATACTCCCAAAAAAACATCAACCTGGTTACAGTCTATAGAGTTATCTGTTCTGGATTTGAAACAAGAAAGCATACAAAAATCAACAACAACAACAACCAATAATTAAAAAGCCAACAAAATAAAACTGAGAAAAATCTCAATAAAAAAGAGACAATGTTAAAAACTACAGAAAGTATCAATAAATGTTCATTTTCACAATTCAGAATTTTTAGCTACTCTTGCCCTGCCAAATTTTAAAAACATCAATGTGAGCCTGCAGGTTAGAATAACTGACTACACATTTGACTGATATCTAAAACGTTGGTGATTGAACTCCAACCAGAGGTGGCTAGGAAAAAAGGCCTGCCCAACTACTGCAAAAAATGAGCAACTAGAAGCCCAACGGAGCATGTTTTACTCTGCAATACATGGGCCATTATGAGTTGAAACTGATGCAGGGATCCTCAAACTATGGCCTGCAGATCACATGCAGAGCTCTGAGGACTTTTATCCGGCCAGCCAGGTGATTGCCCAACTCTGCCTGACCTGCATAGCCTACTCACCCTGGGCCCACAGTGAATTTGTTCATAGTTTTTTTGTTTTGTTTTGTTTTTGTTTTTTAACTCTAGTCCAGCCCTCCACAGGTCTGAGGGACAGTGAACTGGCCCCATGTTTGAAAAGTTTGAGGACCCCTGGGGGGGAAATCGGTTGGCTTTGACATATCCTTCACAGCATTGTCCTGTGTACCACTCATATGGAGCGCTATGACAGTTAATACCATGATTAAAAAAAAAAAAAGCACTTTAAAAATAAGGTTAAAAACCTTATGCTAGTTTGTAATTTTAATTTCTACTTACTGAAAGTCTAGAAACTGTCCATAACAATTTGCAAAGACATTTTTGTATGGGAAAACAGTTCTCTGGGGGCATTTGTATAATACTGGCCTCCGGTTTTCTCATAAGCATAACAGAAGAGAGAGTTTTAAGCCCTTCCAACCAGTTTCATTCTTTAGTGGCTGATAAGAATCTTGGAATTACCATTGTCACACCTATTTAGTTATGCAAACACAAAAAGCTTTCATGTTGAATAAAACATTTAATTTTGGAACCAGAACAAATAGTGATTCTTACTGTAGGCTGTGATTTTACAATCACAGAGAGAGGTTTCCATGATGTGCCAAAGTCAAACAGAACATTAGAGAGATAAGAGGGAAAGAAATACTTCCTAGAATGATGAAAGAGACTGTACATTTTTGCCTAGAAAGTCTTCTGGACTTAAGATAAATGCAGAAAACTTTTTTAGAGATGAACTAAAACAACTGTCTAAAGGACAAATATATCTAAACAGCCTATTTGAAAAGAAAAGAAAAAGAAAAAAAGTCTGATGGAGTTTAAATAATTTAGGGAAAACCTTTGTCAATTCTTTAAATTCTCAATAGAATTCAGGATTTACTCATATGGTCTCTATGTTAACTTCTATGCCACTCTTAGTACTATCTGTAAAAGATATACTTGATGTTTACAAATTACTAAATTTAAACCCATAATAATGTGCAATATAATGAGCTGTAATTAAGTCATTTACTGAGAATCCTTAAAAAAATCGAGTGAATTTTGGATGGACGATTAACTTTATTATTTTTCTAATCACTGGATTCAGCTTACTCTAGCCTTCGTTCATTTAGTTATTTGCATTCTTATAAATTTGGTCTGGGGATGGTGTTCCTTGACCTTCAGCTTGTTGAGGAAGCCACACCTGCAGAGTCACACAACTGTTCCAGGATACTGAACTCAGTGAGAAGAGAGTGTATAATAACACACACATGCAAGCAAACACACACAGCACATAGCACAAGGTGCTTTAAAAGTTGTACAAAGATGGAATGAAAACAAATCATAGTCAAAGTCCTTCACGCATTTTTGGAATGCCTGTGTGTATATTCATACACATCCATATACATATATATGCATACACATATGCATGTACTTTACATTTGTGTGTATATTTATTATACATACAGTATTCGTGAATAGGTGCACAATGTATATGTGTTTCTTGTAGTGATATTGAATATAAATTCAAGATTTAAATCCCATTTTATTTACAGCATGATTTTACCATCCTTGGCTTTAGACTCTATAGTCTGTCAATTGATAAAATCATTAGGGAGGGTTTGTATTAGCACTGATATACTGGTACTACTAAAAGTGTTTGGCATTAACAGAGAGAAAATTAGTATACAGTATATACTACTTATTTATTGCACATTGAATACATTTTATTTTTTAACTACTAAAAAGCCCTTAAAGAAAATAATGGCATTAAATGAAACAATTCTTTGCTGATATGTTTGTTTTGTTTTGCTCACTGAAGACCCTATTGTAAATTCCTGAGTATCATGAAGAAATGAACTATATTTTTTGTCAAGACAAAGTAAAAAATTCATAAACTATCCTGCTTGTGGAGAATATAGCAGAGAAAATTTTTGCATACAAATATTTGGAAACCAGTCTGCCTTACCTTTGAAGTTTAAGAAAGTTATGCATATGGACCTATTTCTTTGAAGCTTTAACTTGATTCCATTCACAAATAATGCCAATTGACAGAACTCAGTAAAAATAACTTGCATTCCTCCCTGAAGCCTAGAGGTCACACAGCTAGAACAGTTTTTTCATGTTGCAAAATGATATAAAGCTCTTTGATTCATTTTAAACCTTAGCGGTATGAAACATTTTTCAGTAATTACTGTATACAATGGATTCTTTCAATGCTAGCTTTATTTAAAAGTAAGCAGAGCCTAAGGGCTATTGAGTAGCTTTTAATAATTTTGTGAATATTTGACATTTTCAAAGATATGCTTTACTAAACTAAAGGCAAGTTCTAACAGCACTCGGGAGCACTGCAGTAATTATAGGCAGTCCCTGAGATTAGGTTTAAAATACAACCTATAATTAAAAGTCAACTCCCATAGAGTGAGTTATACTAAACTTTGAGGCACATATAATGTTTTTAAAAGCAAATAGATGCTAATTTACAGCATGTATCTAATTTTGAATTATTATGTTCAATATATTTTACTGTCTCTGGAAAGTGCACACAAAGTTACACTATGTACTATATACATAGACAAACATTTGACTACCACACATCACATACCTATTATAGCTAACTCTTTCATTTTGCACACAAATTTTGACTTAAAGTCAGATTAAGGTATTAAACTTGTGGACCTGCTTACAACATGACTGAAGATTCTAATATAAATCATGTTTGGCAGACCCTTATTATTTATTTGTTTTTCTGCATGTGAAATACAGGATGGAGGTGCTATAGAGACAGTGACTGCATTGATGGCTTCTTGGGGGACACAGTGAGAGAGATTGTGGGAAGGTGGGAAATTGGTGATGATAAGTACAAGAATGAAGTAAATGTTCTAGCTGATTGTAGAGAAGATTGTACAACTCTTTCTAATATGGTTGAACTATTTAATTGTTTGATATATGAAATATATTTCAATAAACTGTTCAATAAAAGAATTGTGTTACAGAATAAAACAGATACAATGGAAGAAGAAAAACTCCCAAACTACATATCTAATCTGCTGTGTTTCATCAACAAGTGCTATTTTTAAGGCTAGTAGCTAAGTACATTTACAAATCCTATCTTATTAAATAAAATATAAATAAAAAGTTGATCTTAGATAAGATGGCCAGTTGTAAGACTTCTTGGAGTGTGGTAAAAAAAAAAAAATTGATCCCAGGAAACTATATTCCATTTGTGTAGCAGCTTTTTTGATTAAGCAACACTGCATTCCCACTTGTCCTTCAAAGTGTCTCATAAACAAGTGGCTCAAACACCGGCAGGCCTTGTATCACAACATTCACAACCATCAGTCTCGATAGAAAGAGAAACTGTAAATCAGGACTCAAAAATTTAAATCAGAACGTGGAGTAGAATCTGGAAACTTAGCTTGCATTCACAGAAAACATGATCTAAAGAAAACAATGCTCATAAATTTCTAATAAGTAATACTTAGGCTCATGATTCGCTATGAACAGCTTTAAAATTATTAGTATTGCTTTATTTTTCACATTCTATTTATGAATAAAATTAGAGCTACTTGATAATATTTCATTTTTAAATGAACTGCTGAATAAAAGGACAGTGCTTTGAACACCCCAGCTGCTCAGTGGAAGGAAGACTTGGTGATCAGGCCCGGTGTAGGTTTCCACCTCAGAAACCTGATAGGGCAGTTCTGCTCTGTCCTAAAGGGGCACCAGGGGTTGAACTAGACAGGCCAGCGTAGAACAGTGCATGGGTTTTAAGTTACTGCCTAATGGAAGGCATAGCAAATCTTGACTTAAAGCCTTGGGTTGCTTGTTTATTTTTGTTTCTCATTAATCATACATTTATCAACTCGTGAATACAAGTCTAGCTGTTAGACCATCTTGATCATGGACATAAATGGATAGAGTAGAATCATGAATCATTAATTCCTATCAAGTAATGGAAACCATGGAGCCCTGGAGAAGTAGAGGGCTTTGCATTGGGCAATGAACTGCAAGATGAATAGTCCTAAACCACTTGTTGGGATGAATCTGAGGCTTTCTACTCACATGAAAAGTTACAGTTTTGGAAAAACCCTAAGGCAGTCTCTCCCACTCCCACCCCGCCACCCCCCACCAATTTGGGAATCACCTCCCCAGCATTGGTAGCGTCAGGGAGCATTGACCGGCTACAAAAGTCAGCTCCTGCCCTGCACTGAATTCTGTCTGTGAAGCTACATAGCAATGATGAGCTAGATGACCGAGTATTCAAACTAGAGTCTGTTTCAAACATCTTAATAAATAAAGGTATCATGCAGTAGTACTACTACAAAATATTCTTCTGGAACATACAACTCCCAAGAAAGATCGACTTGTCTGGTTATCTACTTTGGGAACATCCTGAAGACACTGACATATTCTAATGTATTTTTTTTCTCACATCCACCCTTCTTTTCTGATTATAGTTCATATTCTTTCAGAAAACATAATACTTCTTTATAATATGAGCATCAGTCATGCTGTTTTTATTTTATATAAGTAGATTACTGTCATTCTGTCATAAAATGGCACTATAGAAAATTCTCAGAAGTAAAATTTTGCCAGGCATGTACAGAGATATTTTCAGGTGTCAGTGTCTTTTCTAATATTATCATTTAGAGGGAATCATGTATTCTATGATACAAAAAAGAGATATAAAGTTCACTATCATTGGTTAAATTTCAGCTTTTAGATACAATTTTATCTTATATCTTATGCTTATTAAAGAAAGAAGAATAGAAGTAAAGGAAACATGTTAATAATTACTAAACTTAGATATAGGGAAATTTGTTTAATTTGTCATTTTAATCATTCTATATTATTTTAAATATTCTACCTGTACTTGCTTTAATAAGAGAAAAATAATGTAAAATTATTAAAGTTTCTTTTTGATCAAGATTTTAATTTATTAACCAACAAAATCAAGTACAACAAAAAACTAAATTGAAACAACTCATATTTATTGTATACATGTTTTGTGACCTAAATACCATCTTCAGTTTTACATATCATCTTCTACTTTATCTAAGAGAGATTTCATTTGTGAATCTCTATATGAATATCACTATCCTTGGAGAAAAACATTTATAAATAATTTAAAAATAAAATTAGTAATTTATTTTTATTAATATTGTCTTCTTCATATTATTACTATTATTACCACTAAAATGTATGAATTCATACAGACAATTCAATCAGATAAAAATTCTAATATTTACTTTTTGATATAATAGTGGAATAGAGAGCTGATAACCAGACCTAATTTCTTATACTTCTAATAAATGATAAAATTTATAATGTCATGTTCTAAAACCACTGCATTGGATGAACACAAAAATGGCTATAATTATACTTCCAACAGGCTCTATTCATACTCCTGTGTGTACCAACAAAACTTAGAGTGTGCACTGGTGTTCATGAACATATTCTGTGTCTATATGCCTGGCATTTTCAGAAAACAGTATTATTCAAAAATTATATTGAGGATAAAATGGTACACATAGTGATCTTATGCTGTAATTTTAAGTTCAAAAGTTGTAGTTCCAATTAATTATTGAATAGAATTAGTTTATGCCACCATTTATGAGAACACCCTAATACATACATACATACATATGCACAGCTTGTTTGACAAAAGGTGCTCAGTTGCAATTACTAAGCTAAAGAAGAATGTCAACTTGAGCTGCACAATTTGTGATTAACAAATATATGTATAAATCACCAAAAAATCTGCAAAGTAAAAAAGTTATAATTTAAAATGTTCATCAAAATAAACTGACATTAAATAATACAGATTTTAATTTTCGTATTCTACAGCATATTTAATAGTTTTATATAGAGCCATAGAATGAGTCTTAAATAAGGAGTGGATGAAATGGGGAAGGCATGTTTACGTTTCATTGTGACAGTCCTATTCTGTCGCATGAGGGTACAGTGAGTGAGAATCACCCCCAAAGGTTTCAATATCCAGACAGGGAGCTGGAGCCGGAGGGAGGAAGGGAAGCGAAGGAAAAAGTGATAGGTTTGGTGACATTGTGGGTTAGATGCTGGGCTACTGATTCAAGGTTGGTGTTTCCTTTTTTTTCCTTTCTTCTTTTTGACCCTTACCCTAAGAGTTGGTATTTCAAACTCATCCAGGATTATCTTCCCCCATAGTGTCTCGAAAGCTCTATTTTCAGTTGCTATGATTTGCAATGTACTTACTGACCATGGGGCAGACTCTAAATAACAACTAGAGAGAAGCGAATGCAGAACTAATTTGTAAACCATGGCAAAAGAAAAAACATATGGTCCTTAAGTCAATTCTACCTCGGCTAATCTAACAGAAAAGGTAGAACAACTCCATAGTGTTCCAGAAGCTGACTTGTTTTATGAAAGCCGTCTGTCACCTCGTTTTCTCCATGGAGTGGCTCATGCCTTTGAACTGCAGACCTTGCTTAGCAGCATCTGAGAACTTTAACCAGAGACCACCAAGCGGGGCTGATAATTCTTTCTAAAGGTAAGAATTAAATAATAAAAGGAAAAGGGAACTCGCTGCCACAGAGTAAATGCTGGCTCATCATGAACGGAGTGGAAAACTCCGTCTTTGTAGGGCTTCTGCCCTGCTTCTGGCTACAAACTTCCCACCATGCAGATTGTAGCCCAATGTGTAATCAAGTCACCATGAGCGCCCCTGTGGAATTAAGTAATAGGAGATACTTTAAGTAACAAAATTATGGAAAGAGAGGGACTGGCACGTTGTCGACTTTGAACAAAGAGGAAACCATTTACAGCACCCATCATGAACGTATGGAGTCCATTGACCTTCTCCTGAATCCAGTCTGCTGTTCTAGTGAGCTAATGAGTCAGAAGTGGCATTGCATGTCTAATACACCCAGAACGAAAGTGGCCCTTAGTGTTTTTGAAATACTGTTAGCTAAGACTGTGGGGCAATATGATGCAATCTCTCTCACGTGCGACTCTCAGGAAGCTTCTAGTGCCCATTATCTGTGACCATTGTAAATACACGAGAGACTACAACTGGAACCACATCACTATCGACTGTCTAACCCAAACGCCACTCCCCATGACAGGGCTGTCAGTGAGTGTTTCCTATTTTACGTCACCATGTTTTACATAAGTTCGTAAGTAACAAAACTAGCTGCCACAAAGCTGGTAGCATTACTGGGATACTGCCATAAGGAAACTAAAGTTTTTGAATTTGGATGTGGTACCGGACTATAGACAAGGCCCAGAACAGTAGCAAGAAAACCCAGAAAGGAAAGGAGAGAGGGAGGAAGCAAGAGTGACCAAAATGTTCTATAAGCAGCATGCTTTAGAATGTTAGAGAAAAGCTAACCTGGATATTGATACTGGCAAATAATAGATTTTATTCACTGAATTTAAAAGAAATCTGTTTAACTTAAAGGAAATAATATCAGAAAAACAGCATTTGTGAAACTCAAAAAAAAAAGGATGAGTCTAAAAATGTTTATAAAACAGAATAATGATAAAAAATACAGAATAATGTTTTCTCTGCATTTAAATATCTGTTAGGTATCTTCAATATAATGCATTATTGAAATATATTGTTAAATCAATCTTCTTTGTAGAACAGTTGCAGCTTACATTCTAGGTTTATGTTCATATCTAATTCCAGTAAGATAATTTTAGAGGATGCTATTAATTCTGCAGCGAGATGTACAGAATCATTGTATTCTATCCGAGCAGTCTATAAAAGCATCACATTTGCCCCTTTCCTTATCAAACAGCATGTTTCCCTGGAATATTTTTAAAATGTGAAAACAGGGGAAATTAAGTCTCTTTCCACTGATAAAGCCATGCCAAAGGAGAGGTCAAAGCTTCCTGTTTTCGCATCCCCAGTACTGTATTATTAGAAGATTATCTAACAAAGCATGGGAATCAGAGAGGTCATATTAAGGCAACATAGCACTGAAGACACTGGCTCAAATTTTATGTGAGGTCTATTTGCATCAGCAGCCTTCTGATAGTTCTGAGAAACTCAAATAATGCAATTCCTCACCTTGTTCCAATGGATATTTCTCACCTTCAATGAAACACTGACTAATGATGAATGCAAGTTCTATTCTCCTGTGGCCGTCAAGAAAATTGACAAAGGTAGAAGAGCAGAGCATAGGATAGCTATGAAGCGAGCAATAAAGTTTTCGTTATGCAATTGAGTTTTAGTAAGTTTTCCTATGAAAATACACCCCAAAATTCTGAATGAAAAATTACAAAACAATATCTAACTCTAATGGGAAAATATGTATTATCTTCTGGACTCAGAAGCACAGAGAAATGAAAGTTCAAAATTCATTTGAATGCTAAAGCCAGCAATTCTCTGGATATAGACTCTTGTTAAATCTTTGAAGTTTTAGATTTGTCCTAAAAGTACCTCACGTGGGATACATGAATTAAGATCTGCATTTAACAATGGTGGGGTCCAGTGAATGAAAAAGCACATCCAGAAAGATCCTAAAAGGGCGAGTGGGTTTTAGATGAGTCTCAACTGAGATGTGGAGGCCTAGAAACGTGATGCGATTTGGAAATGCTGTCAGGAGAGCCGAGGCTCTGGATAAGGACATCATGTACGGCAAGGGTTAGTGAAAAGAGAAAGACGCTGGAAGGATGGATCAACACAGTGACTGAAGCAATGGGCTCAAACATAAGAGTCATTTGGAGGATGGCAGTGTTTATCACGATTGTACACATGGTGATGATTTGTGTGTGTGAAACTTATATATCACTGGAGTACATAATAAAATAAAATCATAGGAGAATCCTCAACTAAAGGTCTATCAATAAAAAAATCATAAAAGATATAAGACAATGTGTTTTCATGAACAAAATTCAGTTGGAAAAATAAGCTGAAGAACAGATTCACAATAGATACACATACTGAAATCATTTTTCCAGCATCAGAGAATATACTTTCAAGAAGGAATAACATAAATACTATCTCAAAAGGTAAAAGACATTGTAGTTGTTGAAAAGAAAGAGCATAATTTCTAGAAATTCAAACATAAGTATTGAATTTTAAACCCACAACCCTTCACAAATCAATAAATATGAACATGAACAAATACAGACACTCATTCAACAAAGATAAGGAGGCATTCAATAACTAAGATTAGAGATTTAAGTAAAAACTAGCACAGTGATGTGCAGAGTAAAAAAGAAATATAATAATTTTTTATATCTCTAACATGGATTAAGTTCCAATTGTAGTACCTGAGCATATGAATGAGGATTACTGGGTGGAAATAGGACAATAGAAAAGACCTAAAATTAATGTAGAATTGAAGAACAATATTAATCATCTATATAAGAAAACACAGGGGAATTGAGAGAAAGAGAGAGAGAGAGAGAGAGAGAGAGAGAGAGAGAGAGAGAGAGAGAGAGAAGAGACATTGAAAAAGTTACACATGTAGTTTCATTGAGTAACCTTGACCAAAAAATATAAACCAAAGGTCTTCAGTAAACACAGATACTTTACCATGGGATGACAATGAAGTCAACAAACTGCTTAACAGCCATAAATGATTATAGAAAATATTAAAACAATATATTTAAATTACAAAAATGTCAGTATAAAGCTGCAATGCACAGTGAATTCATTTTTAAAAGACTATTGATATGATGTTTTCTGAGAACATGTAAAGATAAGTAACAGTTAGTGAAAAAACATTCACTTTAAGAATAATAAATAATCCAAGAAGAAATTTCAGATCCTGAAAAAATAATATTTTAAACAAAAAATAGGCCTGATTCCCAGTGGCATAGTGGTTGAGTGCAGAACTGTAGCCCATGGGCTTGGCAGTTCAAACACAGCAGCAGCTCTCCAAGAGCAAGGCTGGGTAGCTCCCACGACCACCAGAGGGCAGTGATGCCTCCCCCCAAAAAATAAAATTTGTAACTTAAATATTTTAATATAGAAATAATCACATAATAATTGGAAGTTAATAATGGGATTTAAGTTTTATAGCTAGATTTATGCTTTGTTAAGTTAAAAATAAATGTTTAGCTTTTGCATAAAATAAAAGAAAAGTAATATGAAAGAGCAAGCAAGTACAAAGAAGGAGAAAATACAGAGGCATCTAGAATGTAACAGACAAACAAAAATGGTATCAAAATTCTAGACATACCTATAGTCTTTTATCAAGAAAATTCAAAAAAGCATAATACAAGACAAATGTTCCTTTTATTTACGAAATCATTCCAGAGTGCCAGCTTATCCTGATTAAAAATAGTCTTTTTGAGATTAATCCTAAAATTCAGAAAAATGAAAATGCTGAATAAAATCAAGCTACAACAACAAATAAAATGTTAAAGTCATTGCAAAACAATACAACCAAAAGTTGTGCGAACAAATATTGGAGAAAAAGTGACATGCCCAGGTACTGTTAATAGTCACTTAACCATCATCACATCATTTGTACCAAGTTGTGCACAAAAATAAAAAGCAAACTCACTACCATCAAGTCAATGCCAACCACATAGTGACCTTATAGGTCAGGGCAGAAACTGATCTTTGAGTTAGCATTTAAAAGCCAGAAAGCCATGTCTTCTTTCTCCTCCAGAATGGTTGCTGGCTTTGAACTGCTGACTTTGCAGTGAGCAGACAAACACATAAACACTATGCTACCAGGACTCCTTGTGCAGCACAGCAATCCCCTTGAATTTAATGCTACTTGCAGCAGATTTCCTTCATCCATATTCCTTATGGCTTTCATACATGATGTTTCTTCTGGGTCTTATGTGAATTGCAACCATCTACTAATGATTAAATTCTCTCCAAATTGCCCATTTGATCATGCCTCCTTCCTTCTGTCTATCAGGGGATTACTGGATCTTTGACTTTTCTTAATCAAAGGAAGGGAACGATTAGGTTTCCATATTTTATGGAACCAACCAACTAAGAAGCCTAGGTAATGTTCAAGGTTTATTGGCAAGTGCATTTCATTTGTGAAGAAAATGCTCTCAAATTAAGTCATCAATGACCATATTTAAGGAAGAAAGTGCTTGGCTGTCACTGTGGTGTGTCTTATAGTCAAGTCTCACTCACATCTATCTAGGAGAGAGTACAACTGCCCCACAGAGTTCCTCGGGTTGTAGTCTTTCACAAGCTAAGTTCTATGCTTTACTCCAGTGGATCTACTAATGGATTCAAAGTACTCAACTTCTCCTTTGCAGTCTAACATTTACATGTGCCAGTTTGACTCCTCAATGAAGCAGGTACTAGCTCTGAATTGGAAATGATAATAATTGTTTGGAAAGTTAAAGGCTTTAAGGAAATCTAGGAAGATAAATCCTAAGGGGTCATGAAGTCAAATACCTCCACCAATATGCCGACATCCACTGTTTATAAATCTAGAATGTTGTTTTGTCTTAGTTTTAATTCAGATTCTACTTTCTTTTGTTTTGTCTGCTTTAATTCAGATTCAACTTTCTTTTGAACTAATCTTTTTTGATAATGAATGATCTATGTGATTCTCAAGGATTTTCCTGCCCTTCTCATGAACTAGGATTCAAGCTAGTATATTCAGGTTTAACACTCAGCTGAAAACATTCATTTCAACTCATATAGACTCTACATTTTAACAACATCTCTAAGTGACTGCTATGCATCCATAGATCTTTCTAAAATGTAGGCTCTGCAGGTGGAAATGAAAATTCTCTGTAGGGAATTGTGCAAGCATGATTTTGGAGGCCCAGCTTTTGAAACCAGTGAGATGCTCTTGTCATCGTAGGATATATCAATCCCTAAATAAAAGTTTGGTGGCTTTAGCCCATCTGCTTATCAGAGCAGAAACATATGACAGCCTGCTTCTAAAAAGAGTTGCATTCTTGAAAACCCCATAGGCAAGTTCTACTCCATCGTACAGGGTTGTCTTTGTAGGAATCCATGCTGCTACAATGGGTTTGGGTTTGAGTCAGTAAATCAAGAAACAAGTAAATCATAAAGCATGGCGACTAGCATTCCAGTTCAAACTCACATAGATGTTCTTCCCCCAAAGTGCTCAAGCATGTATCTGTGATGATTAGATAACTGAAGGTAAGGTCTCTCATCAGTACAGTTGTATTCATCTCATGAGAGTATCTTCAAATAAAAGGTCTAAATCAAAATAAAACAACAATAAAACAACAACTTCCCAGGTACTTGATTTGGTCAGTGAAATGTAAGACTGAGAAGTCAGCTCTGAATAATATAGCCACTGCTTTTCAGATTCCAAAAAATAATAAACTTGAAAAAAAAATTTTGAAGATGCTAGCAGAAATATTTATGAACATGGTATACTTGTGAGATAAAATTCAGAAAAGTACACCAATAATTTTTTTAATGAAAAATATGTACCTGCTCATTCTTAAAGGCTGGCCAGGTCTATAAAAATCACTTTGATAAACACTGTGCCAAACTATCCTACAACCCTGATCTGTCCCTTTGACTTTTTTTTTGTTACCCAAACTCAAAGAATACTGGAAAGAAACATTATTTGGATGTCAAAACTAACATGAAAAAGAGCCCAGATTTTACAGGTTAGGTTAAGAGAGATAGACACATCACCTTCAGAAGTATAAAAGTCTTAGATGGAAGATATGTTGAGAAAGAATTACTTCATATAATAATACTTTAGCTTAACAAACGTTTTGACAATCTTGTGGCAAAACATGTTTTCTTTTCCCTGGTACTTTTGATGACAGTGCTACAACATATGTCATTTCCAAACTCCTGGCTTGCTGAAAATGAGGAGGACTTGAAGCAATATTGATGAAGATGAAGGATTTGCAGCCTTCAATATGGATTACAACTCAATGAAAATGAAATCAAAATTGTCACAATTATACTAAAAGATGATATTGTGATCAATGGAGGAAAGGTTGAACTTGTGAAGGATCCTGTCTTGCTTGGATCCACAATCAAAGCTCTATGAAAGTATTAGTCAAGAGATTAAAAGACATGTTGCCTTGGGCAAATCTGCTGCAAAAGATCTCTTCAGAGTTCTGAAAAGCAAAGATGTTACTTTGAGGACAAAAGTGTCCCTGACTTAAATCAGGGCATTTCCCATTGCCTCACAGGAATGTGAAAGTAGGACTTTGAATAAAAAAGACCAAAGAAAATCACTGCATTTCATGAGATGCTTGAGAAGAATACTGAAATTACCATGGCCTGCCAAAAGGATAAACCAATCTACCTTGGAAAAAAATAAGACCGGAGTGCTCATTAGGACAAGGGTGGGGAGACTTGCTTTTACATAGCTAGGATATGTTGTTATGAGAGAGCACTCCCTGGATAAGGATATCGTGTTTGATAAAGCCAAAGGGCAGCAAAGGAAGGAAGGCAAAGCTCTCCAGGAGATGGTGTAAAACCATGGCTGTGATAATGGGGTCAAGCTTAATGACTATTGGAAGGATGGCGCCAGACGGGGCAGCATGGAGTAGTTAGGACAGGGTCGCTATGGATTAGAAGTGACTCTGTGACACCCACCCACCAACAGCACTCACTGGCTTCCTTTCACATTCAGCTTTCCATTAATAACTACTGATACTCAGATTTGTATGAACTCTCTTTTCTACTTTAATCTAGAGAGAGAATGGCTTAAAACAAAATGACCACAAAATTGTATTTGTGAAGAAAACCGATTTTATTTGGCATTTTCAAGAGGTGGGGGGGGGGGAGGGGGAAGGAGGAAGCCAACTGTGGGAAATGGATGGCTATTCAGAATAATGTCTGCCCAAGTAAGAGGAATAGTATAATGTTAATGGTATCTATGGAGTTATCATTCCGTAGAAGCTTCATTCTTGCACATATTTGCTAACAGCTGTTACATCACCATGATTCTTTTCTCAAATAAGTTTTAGTAAGAAGAGCCAGGAGAGGCTTTATTAGTCCAAAATCTTGTACTATTTACCAAAGAGCAAAATAAAGGGAGTGTGAAAATATGTAATTGTCCTCTATCTAAACATCTTATATGTGTAAAAGAATATGATCAAGCAAATGGCTTATATGACATTTCTACTAGTGAATCTACTTTCAAATCACACTGTTCCTGAGGGTGCAGCAGCCCTCTCTGGACTTGACTGGACTTGTTTAATCATGGATACATTGTTGGTTTAATGGTTAGTAAACACTGAAGAAATAACATAAATTAAATGGAATCTGAAATTAGGTTAAGACGCAACATTGTATTAAGGGTCCAGTTGTAGAGCATGGTCTTTCACAAACCAAGTACTTTTAGACTTTAGGCTCCAATGCATTCCATCCTCTTGTTCAGTGATTGAAGATTGCACATTAATGATCAAAATCTCTATTTAGTTTGCTTCCTGGAAGATGCTCATATTTAAGTTATCAGAGGTAGTTTCTCACTGACTGTCATCTGTTTATTCATCAAGGACCTTAAGTAAGAGTGACATTTTTATCACTCAGATTGCAAGAATGAGCAGTATCCACGTATGCCAATATTTTAATCCAAGCTTTTCATTTTTATTTAACATGCAAGATAATATATTTATATATATATGCCTGATTTTATCAAAACATGAATTAAAAATATTGTTGCTCATCCTTATAAAAATGACTTAAGTATCTATTTTTTATGGCAACCCATAAAGTGTTCATGTCTATAAGGGAGTTACAGAGTATACCCTTATGGATTATTGGTTAATTATCTGTATCTCTTGCTCTACATGTCCTGTGTTATTTGTGCAAAGGTAACAATTAGTACCTGATGTAGCACAAACTCCACCTTCTTGAGCTAAAAAATACCAGATTATTTCATTTTCTGGTACCACTTTGACCTCAGATTTTCTCTGTTATTCGTGTTCTCTGTGTGCATCACAATAAATAAAAAATAACAAGCTTACTGCCAAATCAAATTGATCTTAGGGGACAGGGTGGAATTGATCCTTGGCCCAGAAGCTGCCAGCAGCTCCTAGAGGATATTCACACCACACGCCTTGCCTTCTGAGGTTCCACTAACCTGCTGTTGATTCAGCAATGGTAAGGGGCCGGGGGGGGGGGGGGGGGGGGGG